>JAOTQJ010063995.1:0-13595 GCA_025642045.1 Solanum sejunctum | reverse complement strand
ACAAACCCTAAATGAATGCTTGTCATAAAACCTACGCATGGATTAACTTGAGATTTAAGTGGATTTTGATTGTATGAGTTGAGTAACTTGAGCATGGTCGAGCATGATAACCATGTTGCATTTAATCATCTAGATTACTATATATCTTGCTTACACTACATGATGAGTCTAATTAGTTGAGATGAGATAACATAATAAGGTTGAGATTTTTTGTGATTGACTGAGCTTTGAGGATTGAGTTGATTGATGAGTTGAGCATGTTGTCATTTTGGGAAGAGTATCGAGCACCAAGCTGGGAGCAAGTAAATATCCACTCTAACCCACAAAATTACATTGCTAGCTTAGGATAGTCATACAACATGTTCTAGCCACTCTTATCCCAAAGTTGGACATTTACTATGGATCCATGAGAGAGTTGATTGTCCTTTACCGTAGCATGTTTAGTACAGACGTGGCAATGATGTCACCTTTGTTGTACATCACTAAACTAAAGGTGATGAGATTGAATGTTGGTTAGGAGAAACTCCTAAGCAACATTAATTAAGCATGATATTTTAAACAACTTTTATCTCTATTGAGACTATTTTGTTTAAAAAAGTATGATTTACTTTAAAACTTGCATGTACTAAGTTGAGCATGAATTGTTGAGTCGAGGTGAGTGAGTTGAGATTTACTTTCTTGAGCTATTTTATATACTAGTATATTTCTGTATTGATGTCCATTTGGACCTGGATCATTTCATGATACAGATACAGGTAATAGAGGACTTCAGCCCGTGCATCGTTGAAGTCTAGATCAGTATATTCCAGAGTTGATGAGACCTTCTTACATATCTAAAGAGACTTTTTATCTTCTTACTTTTATGAGTACTTTATTTCTTTATTGGATTACCCATGGCTTGTCATGGTGCTATCCAGATTGTTGACTATAGGCTTCATAGACATTGAGTAGAAAATTTTGTTGAGTATTTCGTATTTTCGACTTATTTATTAGAAACTATGAGTCAGTAGAGTTATGTATATCTTGATGATGTTTTATTCTATTTGAGTAATTTCTTCCACTATTGAGTGAATGTGATAATAAGGCTAGGTGGTTCTCTTGAGGAATCAACAATGGCTCTTCAAGTACCGACCACCTCAAGGACACCCTCTCGGGGGATGGCAAAGTTGGTATCAGAGCACAGAGTTCAAGAGTCCTAGAGAGTGAAGTCATGTCTAGTAGTGTCTTTTTTATGAGTGTATTGTCCACCACACTTCATTAGCAGGATGTTATAGGATATCAAGAATTGTTACACTTTCTTGTATTTTGATTTCGTGCGATAGAGTTAAAACTCTGCAACTCTATCTTCTAACTCATGTGTTACGCACTTGCAGATCATGCCTCCTAAACATACCATAACCCTAGTGAATGCTTCAGCCAGCAATGCTGAAAATCCCACTTCAGAGGTGCCTCCTCAGATGAAAACGAGTGGTCAAGGTTGATTCACTAGAGCCACTGGTGTTTCTGATACACCTACTGCTCCACCTGCTCCTACCACAGAGAGTGACTTCAGAGGAGCTATCACTGTGCTCACACAGTTGGTAGTTGCCTAGAGAGCGAGCCAGGGTTCACAGACTCCTAGTTCCAGCTGTCAAGAGCCAACGGCTTCCACCAGACTGTAAGACTTTTTTAGGATGAACCCACCTATCTACACTGGGCCAAAGGTTGAGGAGGACCCTCAGAACTTCACTAATGAGATATGGAAGGTGGTAAAAACTATACATGCGGCCAAGACTGAGGGAGTTAAGCTTGTTGCCTATCATCAGCTCAAGGATGTGGCTACTGTCTGGTACAATAGTAGGAAGAGAGTCATGGTGAGGATACTAAGCCTTCTACTTAGGATGAGTTCGAGAGTGCCTTCCTCGATCACTTCTTTCCTCAGGAGTTGAGAGAGACAAAGGTTGAAGAGTTTGTGAATCTGAAACAAGAGGGGCTAAATATTAAAGAGTATAGCCTGTAATTCATCTAGTTATCCAGGTATGCCCCAGAGATGGTTCAGGATATGAGAGCGAGGATGAGAAAACTCGTATCTAGGTTGGGTAGGCATGTCAAAAGGGAGTGCAAGGCAGCATTGTTGTTCCCAGGTATGGATATCTCCAGAATTATGGTTTATGCCTAGCAAACTAAGGAGGACAAAAAGAAAGAAAGAAAGAAAGAAAGAAAGAAAGAAAGAAAGAAAGAAAGAAAGAAAGAAAGAAAGAAAGAAAGGAGCATCTGAGAAAGAAAGCCAAGTCAGCAGGACCTGATCCCAATCAAACCAAACAGTGTAAGGGAGATAAGTCTTACTTTCAGAAGTGGTCCTCTAGCTATGTACCATCTTCAGCCAGTGCACCAACCCCAAGCCACAGGTATGATCACAAGGCCCAAGGTCGGCCAACCTTTAGGACTAAGGTTGCATAATCTTGAGCAATGTGACCCTTAGCTCCAAAGGGAAGACACCTTACGAAAAATGTGATAGGATGCATCTAGGAGAATGTAGAGATATGAGAAATGGTTGGTACAAGTGTGGCCAGTCGGTCCATTTTCAGAGAGAGTGTTCGATGTGGAGAAATAAGGTCCAGTCCTCGACCATATCACCATAAGTGAGGGATAACCAAAGAGGTGCTACACCAGGGGCAGGCAGTGGGACAAACCGTCTGTATATGATGGGGAATCAATAGGACTAAGTGGTTGTACTAGATATTGTGATGGGTATGCTTTAAGTCTTTACCCTTCTTTGTTATGCTTTACTTGATCTAGGCGAAACTTGTTGTTTTGTGACATCATATGTGGCTAGTAGATAATAACATAAATAACCTACGTGGATCTACTAGCCTAACCTACAAAGCCTCCTATAGTGACACATAGTTAGAGACATTGTGATTTATCTATAATAGGTCATGCCTCAACTAATGAAATGAATCCAAATCTCAAGTCCACTCGGTGCTAAGTCATCCCACAAAATCTTTAAAACATGTACTTAGTCAAATTATGACATTTAGAATCATAAGTAGCAATCATAGAAGTAGCTCGAACTTAGGAACCACCAAGTGAGAATTGTCCTTTCATCTCGGGGACCTTTCTTAAACATCTTTTATGGCAATTGTCAATATACTTATATCTTTGACAAATCATAACTTTAAAATCATATTTAATGCTCTAATCATCATTACAAATCATGCAAGACTTTACATGAAAACTAGGTGGGATAGGCTTTTAAATGGAACATTCATAAATCACATAAATCATGAGAATATGCTCTTTGAAAGACAAGTAAAATCACCCACATCTCAACATTTACAAAACCCATCATTAGGGTCATCATCAGTAGCTCAAATATATGCATATACTTAGTAAAGTATCATAAAGCATCATTAAAAAGCATTAAATAACATAATGTAATATGAAATCATCATAAGCATCCATATTAACTTGAAGGAACTTAAAGAAAGATAAAATACTTTAAGAGGAATTATGGGTAGAAGGATACCCAAAAATAAAACTGGTATACCTTAACAAGCTATGGGGGTAACATACCTGAAACCTTGAGAAGAACCTTGGAAACCATAATTTTATTCCTTGCCTTCTAGAGAGTGTCCTTGCCTTAGAGATTTTAGAATTGGAAGAATGAAGAGAATGGCAGTTTCTTAGGGTTTAGGATCTAATTTAAGATCCTAATGTTCACTAAAATGACTTAGTTTAGGAATATGAATTGTAGAATTGACAAAACTACCACTCATTAAAATGACCGAATTAATCCTACAAAAGACTGTTGATGGGCCGTGGAATGAACCATGGACCATAGGTCCTGCTTATCCTATTAAATTTTCAAAAATCCATGAAACTAATTTGTTGTTAAACTAAAAACTATGAACCATCATACAGTTTATCGTTTGGTCTACGGCTCGTGGTTTGATTCATTGAGTCCTTCCACATTTAGCCATTTCCCTATTTTCTTGGACCCTATCCATGAAGGAATTTTATGGGTCATATATTATTTCACAGGTCATGTTGTTAATTTGTAGATCACTTTCATCAAACTCTAAATTTTCTTCGTGTCTGATTATCCCAGCCACGACCCTATCTACAAACTGTCATCATTTTTATAGGTTGTCATTGGGTGTGTGAGTTACGCCATACTTGGAATTTTTTTCCTTTTATTGAAGTTCATGTTTTAGGCCCGAACCTACTGGTTGTAATCCACCCTCATGAACTTGACTTCAGGTAATTTTAACCCAACTTTTCTGCCTTCGGCTCCTAAACTGGAAGGTTGTTACATAGGAGTCAAGACAACATAATTTAGGACTTAGGATGTGACAAAAAGTAAAAAAAATATCCTTTATTAAAAATTGTCAAAAAAAATCACAAGCCTAATCTATGGGTTGTAGACCTATCTATAGCTCGTAGATAGGAGTGTCGTCCTAGTTACACCCCAAAACTTAGAAACTTGAAACTTGGACCTTCAATGTATAGGCTTATATCTATGTGTTGTAGTTCCATTTGTGGGTCATAGATCCTCTCATACATAGCCTCCATACTAAGTTAAATTGTCACCTATCATTGTCCAATCTACAAGGCCAATGTACGATTTGTACTTCCAAATTTGACTCATCCTATTGGATCATAGAGTAAGTTCCTGAAACCCAAATTTTACCCTTCACTGGTGCCTATCTACGAGCCCATTCTACGTATCACGGTTACAACTATGTGCCATTGTTCAGGTTTTGTGGAATCTAGTGGTGTGCTATCAAAATATAACACTTTTGATGCTTAAAACTTGAAATTTTGTATGTTCTCAAAGCGATGTTAGTAGATTTGATGTGTTTGTATGTTTATTTTGTAGGATTATAGGGTTGGCATGATTTTTGGTCTAAGTATGAAGAAATTGAAGAAATTGTTGTTCTACGACACCCTTTACAAGCTGCGAAAGTTTCCACAAACCGTAAAGCAGGTTTCATAGAAAAATCCAATGAAGGGGAGATTTTTTGAAGTTTAAGCTATGAACATGCAGATGAGTCATAAACTATTATATGAGTCATAGAAATAGTGTCTTACTCTGAGGATCAGAAAGTTGGGGAGTTACTGAAAAGTCTAGAGCGAAACCCTCCACGGGCCATAAAACTTTATATGGGCCGCAGGTAGGTCTCCTAGAAGTCAACCCCAGATTTGCAAATGGAATCCATGAAGCCCCAATTATGGGCCGTAGAACTTTAGGGCCCATAAAGTTGCCCGTAGAGCCTGCTGACCCAATTCTCCTATTTGAGTTGGCTTTTGTATTTTAAATACTATAAATAGGTTTTTAGGTTATTTTTCATACGAAATAGTAAAGAGTCAGTAGGAAAAATTGGAAAATAATATTTTGTATTCTTAATTCATACTTGTCATTTTCATTGAAGAACTTAGATTTCTTGTTCTTAATTTCATTGTGTATGTGCTTAATTATGCTATTCACATAATGATTCTTGCATTTACATTGAGTATGAGTAGCTAAACCTACAACTAAGGTTGTGGGAACTATGAACACCTGACAAAATAAAATAGAATAATCATAATTCTTGGAAGTTGTGCATACATGTATTAATTAATTATCTTTATTTTAATTGCTTATTACTGGTGGCCAATGTTAAAACTTGCCTAATATTACTGACTAGATCAAAGTAGTAATGAATAGAAAAAGATATTATTAGTATACGGTTGATGTTTCTCGTCTAATCAACCAAACTGGATCAAGTGGAGGTTGTACTGGAACAATAGGTAAGGGTTAGTAATATGACACTGCGGGGATGGATCAAATCACGTAGTGAAATTTGCCTCTCACCTGGATCAAAGGGTTTAATAATCTTTAACTAATCATTTTGCATGCTACACACTAGAAAAGAAGTTGATTATCTAGTAATACAAAGTTAGGGAATCATGGGGAACACAATACCCTAGTATTGGGCCTCCCATCAGAGGATCCACATAGTCATCTACACAATATTGTAGTGGTCTGTAAGAGTGTAATGGGAAACCAAAATCTGTCTATGGATACCGTTGGGCTTCATGTCTTCCCATTGTCTCTAATAGTTAATGCAACGCTATGGTTATCTAAGCACCCACAAAGTTCGATCACTAGGTAGGTTGAATTGCAGAAGGTCTTTTTGGAGAGATTCTTCTTGAGATTGAAGAAGCTAAAGTTGAAAGAACAAATCAATAACTTCAAGCAACTTCCTAGTGACTCGATTAGCACCATGTAGGAGAGGTTCATAAAGTGTTTGAGGAGTGTCCGTGAAAACAAGATTATTGATGATACCCTAGTGGAATAATCTACCACACCCTGGACGAGAATAGCCATCCATGTGCCAATACCATTATGGGTGGCGTATTTTTAGATCAACCCGTTTCAAGGGTTGCTGAGAAGCTGGAAAAGGTGGTTAAGACAAAGTGTAAATGGGGAAATCGGGATATGTCTACAGCTAAGAGCTTGTGTGTAGTTAGTATTAGTTCAGTAGAAGCTAAAATAAATATCACGATCCAAACCTAGGACCTAGACATGACCCGGCTAATGGGAACCTGAAAGAACCTAAACAAGTCTCTTAGCATACCAGTCACACATCCTTGGTCAGGGAAGCAAAGTAAATAACCACAAGAGATAATTTAAAAAGGGGGAGATGAGATTAAATGAAGTCTTTAATAGCATAAAACATAAGGAGTCAAAGCTCAAAGCATAGTTACATTACTTGTTCCAACAACACCTCTAAGCATAGATTGGAGTGTGGCTCAAGACACTTTTCGGGCTCACCCTCATAATTTCAAGAGTTACCATAAACAAATAGTAATGGCAAGAGTGACATAGATAGTGTCCCCGAACTTGAGGACTCACCAAAGATTAAACTCTAAAGCATCGAACTTGCCACATGAATGATAATTGAGAGGTGCTCCAATTCCTACACGGTAACATCATGTAGGCATAGAATATGTATTAGTATATTTGAATGTACCAAGTATGTGGGATACAATGTAACAAAACATAGCCAATGTAGACAAAATTCATAGTAATAGGCAATAGATAAGTGTAGTCTCAATATGGAATGCATGATCAATGTTTCAAGTAAAACATGCTTGTAAATCATTCAACTTATATATATCATAGTACATAAGTGTGGGAAGAGACCTCGGTCGATATAGAATAAGACCAAGTAAACTACAACTTGGAATCTCGATGATTATCCCTCATCGGTAAAGAGGTGGTCTACTTGTCAAGGTAAACTATATTTCAAACTTATGGGAACATGACCCAATTTTGTATAAAGTAACCCTCCTTACGAGAACATGACCCATTTTAGAAAGGTTTTCATAAGAACTTCACCTTATGGATACCCAACCCATTTTGAAAAGAATCTCAAGAGAAAGTGTACTAAATAGATCCACTAGTATAGCAAGGGTATAACATCATCCTATGCTGACACATATTTTGAATAAAGAGAGAAAACCCTCCATTCATCGGTGGTAAGCCTAATCCCACAAAATAATTGTAATAATCATACTTTAGCAATTTGTAAGAAGCATGGAGACATGAGATGAGTAGCTCTAAAATATCTTTGACCTCTAATGTCAATGCTAACATTAAACATAAGAATACATCATCATCAATCATTACCCTTGCATTATCATCAACATCAAAGGCTCCCAAGAGCTAAAATCTTTAAAAATTGGGCTTAACTTCATACATGCATAAACATAGATAATTTCATGAATTCATAATACATTTGATAGCCCATATTCATCATAAAGTTACTTGACTCATAAATCATGCAATAGATCATCAATAACTTGAAAACTCTTGAAAAGATATTTTATCAAACACTTGATGGGTGTGCAATGCTAGTTCAAAATCATGCAATTCAAGAGTTGTGTGAGAAAACTTAATGTAAATCAACCCACCAATACTTGCCAACACCCTCATGCAAGATACTCTGAAACCTTTCATTAAATCTCATGATAGGATCATAGATTCATAGCTCAAAATATGCATAAATAGTTAATATTCTATAAAACCCCAATATAGTTTATCTTCATAATCCATAATAAGAGATAGACATAGATTATCCACTTGAAAACATACAATTTACATGAAAAAAAAGGTTGGGTACCATGGGTGAAAGGACCCAATGGTTGAAACCCGCAGGACCCAATGGTCGAAACCCGCATACCTCAACTTTGGAGATTTCCTTGATGAATATTTGAATGAGAAGCTTGACTGAATTTCTTAAGATCTGGAATGAGTTTGGGACACTTGATTTTAGGTAAAATATTTGGCTAAGTGTTAGAGAGGATTTTGGGGAATGTCTTAAATGATATGGGATTGACAAAATGACTAAGTATAGGTGTTTTTATGTATAGGGGGGATTAGGCCAAAGACCCAAGGCCTTGGTTCGAACCAGTAAAATTTGGCAGCAACTAACACTGCCAGAGGCGCGGATCCTCTCTATTTTTCATAAAATTTGCATAATTTAGGCATTTTTGAGGCATATTTTCAGGCACTTTTTGGGTCATTCCAATAAAATAGGGAGATGATGCAAGAGCCTGACTAGATTAGTACAAATATGGAGTTGTCGATGAAATAGAATAAAGAACAAGTTCATGCAGTTGTTCATCAACCTCTACAAGCACCCATGTACGAGGAGCCTTACTATAAGGAGGACATTTGCTTTAACACTAATTAGATGGGGGGTTTACGAACCAATGCCCAAGGGTCCGATCAGACTATTGACGCCATGCTCAAGGAAACTAAGGTCAAAACTATAATAGGGATGGTGTATTTAGAGACAATAATCATAGAGGTTACTATGACAAAAATAGAGGCCTAGATAGAGATGTTGATTTGGGTCACAGAGATAGTTACAGGAATGGTCCCTATGTGCCACCACATAATCATTATTTAAGTGTTGGTAGCTCTAGAGTTAAAGGAGATATTTGATCATCTATTGAAGAAGGCTAACACACAAAATGAGACCTTGAGGGGGGTGAAGACTGACATCTCCAACATTAATCAGAAGATTAAGTCTAATTATGTCGTTATTAAGCAGTTGGAGTAATAGTTTGGTCAAATATCAACTCAATGCAACCAGTGACAAAAATGTACATTGTCCAGCAATACAGTTCAAAATCCATGAGGGATCGTGTATGGTAGTGACTACTCATGGTGGCAAGCAAAGCATAGATCCTCCTGTACTGTTGATGATGATGATGTTTGTGAGGAGATAGTTAAGCCCAAAGATATAGAGACTGGAGATGATTGTGCCAAGGAAGGGGTGAGTGATGCAGCAGTGGTTCTACAAAAGTAGAAGTCCATTCCTAGACCCCCTCCTCCCTTCCCTCAAAGAATCAAAAATAAGGAGGAGGAAGGTAAATTCAAGCACTTTCTATTTATGCTGAAACAAGTCTCCATTAATATTCTTTTCATTAAGCCATTGGAGAAAATGTCATGGTATGCAAAGTTATGAAGGACCTGGTCACAAAGAAGAGGATTATAAGCTAGGAGCTCTCTCAAGAGCTTCAGCCTTGCAGTGCGATTGACATATGGTCCTTGGTGTAAAAGGGAGAAGATCCCTATGCATTCACCATACCTTGTACCATCGCAGGTGTGGAGTTCATAAGGGCATTATATGATATCGGTGCTAGCAAAACTTTGATACTCCTTGTAGTCTTCAACAAGCTAAAGATTAGGATCCCTTACTGCGACGAGCATGCGATTGTTCATGGATAACCGCACAGTCAAGAAGCCCGTGGGGATACTATATGACGTCCTTGCTAAATTACAAAGTTTATATTCCCTGCATAATTTGTGATTTTTGATTACGAAGCCAATTTTGAAGTCCTAATCATCTTCGGAAGGCCTTTCCTAGCCACTGGGCGAGCACTAGTAGATACGGAGGCTAGCCAACTCAAGTTCTGATTGAATGATGAAGATGGATGTCTGGGCACTTGGTGAAGTCTGAGTAAGAAAGTTGTCCAAGTCGTGCGGCGATAATAAATCAGCCATTACTTGGGAGGCAACCCAAGATATTTGATGTAATAGTTGTAGTTTTATTTTGTTTTTATCTTTTGGACTTGTAGGTAGTTTAATTTTGGTATTTTGGTTGTAATTTTTGGACATTGGACTAGTTGCACATAGGGTAATAGTGTATTCTATGAAGAATATGCAGGTATATGACCAAGTCAGCCATTTTTTGCTGAAAGGCAATAAGAAGTGCTTCTATGACTGGTTTTACGGGCCATATGGCATACTACGACCTATACATTGACTCATAGAACACTTCTAGTGAGCAAAATTTTATGCACTCCAATCTACAATAACTTTACAACTCGTAGATAAAACTACGGGCCTTGAATGAGGCTCGTAGACCCCAAGTAAGTTTTTCTACTTTTAACTAAGTGTTGAAGGTTTCTATGACCTACCCTATGAGTCGTATTTCACTGTATGGCTTGTACACTGGTCCGTGAAACCCATCTCCCAAAACTAGGATTTGGGTAATCTACGAGATTGGATCTACGGGTCGTAAAATCCTCTATGGCCCGTAGTCTACATTTCATAGAAGCTTGGGCCTAATAATTTCAACCGACCTGATCAAAGTATAAATAGGGTGCCAGATAATTTTGACCCCCATTTTCTCAAAAGTACCTAAAATACACGACCCGCCCTACCCTAGCATTTTCCAATCACCACTATCTGGCCACCGTCTTGTTTTTTGGCATGTTTTTTTGGCCACCTCTGGCAGTCCTAGGGTTTAACCTCCTCGGCTTCTCCTTTAATTTTCACATCTATTCGCTCTACTTCGATAAGTTCTTGCCCTAAAATCTTTTTAATACCAAAATTGATATGATTAGGTCATAATTAATTGATAGGCATGGTACTCTGATTGATATAGGTTCGAGTCTATGGTTGCCATTGCATGTGCTTAGGATTCAATTGTAAATAATGTGTTGCCGGTGTTTGAATAGTGCTAAAGCCAAAACAATGCATGTGTGGCCATGTTTTGGGTGTTTTGAATGATGTTATGTCAAAACCATGTCGTGACATGTCTTCTGAATTAAATAGGATACATTGCTTAGAAAGTGACGTGTGATTACATATTTAAGCCTTACTGTCTAATTATTCAAACTGTGCCGGATTGTTAAAAAAGCATGTAAAATGAAAATCAATGGGGTTGTTTGTGATCATTACATATGGGGTGCTCGATATATGTTGAAACCATGTGGTGGTTCATAAAGTTTTGCTTTGATGCTGATTTTTAATTATTTCGGTGACCCATTTGATAGACTTGGAAACCCAAAATTTCTAGATATTTCACACTATGAGTGTCTTATATGGCCCATGGAATATTCCACAAGTCTTAGTTGCACCTCGTATGAAATTCAGAAACTTAAAGTTTCTGGGATTCTATCAGACAACACCTTCTACGGGTCATAGTTTAATCTACGACTCATAGAAAGGTCTAGTAATCCCCTACTTATAAGAATACAACACCAGAACATATCTGCTACTCAGTCTAGGACTCATGGAATATTCGACGGGTCATAGCTGGTCTAGTAGATACAAGTCTAGTAGCCAAACTTACTGCACTCTGTTTCTAAGAGGACCATCTATGGCTTGTAGTTTTTACTACGGTCTGTAAAAGTTCCTTCATAGACCCATTTGTAGCCATTTCAGAAATGTTCTTGCTTTTCATTTGGGGCTAATCATGTTTGCTAAATGTGTGCGTTTTAGGTACTATGGTCCCAAAAACTAGGAGTGATAAGATTAGGGCTATGTCGGCGCCTACGAGATGAGCCCTTGGAGGATTAGGGAACCTCCAAGGCTAGTGGATCACTAGTGGAGCTCCATGTCCAACCTAACTCGAACGTTGAGCAATGACAAACACAACCTGCCACCACTACAAGAAAAAAGACTTTTAACTATCATTTCTTAATGAAGGGAAATGAATTCGGTCATTATACATATACTTGCAGTGACCAATTTTTTTCCTATCGTTATTAATATACTAATAGTGATCAAATTTTTTTCCAATAGTTATAAATACACTTATAGTGACCAAATTTTTTTCTGGTTGTTACAAAATACACTTATAGTGACTAATTTTTCGGTCATTATAAATACACTTATAGTGACCAATTCTTTTTTCGGTCGTTATAAATACACTTATCGTGACCTAATCATTTTGTGATCGTTAAAGACAAATTTTAATTCAACATTAACGAGGGGACAAATTTGATTGTTATAAAGAATAACATCCCATCATTTAAACATATTCGTTAGTGTAAAGATATGTTTTAATTAATATGAGAGTAAAGTGATCATACCAAATCATGTTATAAGTATAACAAGTGGTGATTTGTTAATCATTCTGATAAAATTATCCTCCATCTTTTATAATTTTTCTTATTTCAAAAAGAAAAGTTTAATAAAAAGAAAAAAATATTAATGTATTATTTTCTAATTACTCTATCCATCATTCTTATTATAGATAAGTATATAGAATTTTGAAATATTATAAAAGTATTTAGTTACAATCTTTTTGGCACAATTTGTTTAACTTAAATATTTTCTTGATATAGTTTCTATATATGTTTTTATTTTGAGAGACAACTTATTCATCTTTACTTGATATTTTTAAAGATGTAAGATGAAGTAGGTCAAAACAAAAAATTATAATGAAAAAAAGTTTAAAAAAAAAGAAGTAATAATATTAAATATATAATTACCAGCTTATGAGATTAATTTAAGGTAGAAAAGTTATATAAATTTGGTAAGTAATTTTCTTAAGAGGATTGATATTTCTCCACTTGCAAGTTACCTCGATCAATAGACCTAAGAATCAATATTTAATAATAATGTTTCTTTTAATAAAAAAAATATATATTGGGTCAATTTTTTTAATTATTGGTTATGAAACCAACAGGTGTATACAAAAAAAAAAATCTTTTGTTTGAGTTAGAAAAGTATAACGTAAAATTTTACAAATAGAAAATTTAAAAAGCTTTACATGACATATAATTAACAACTAACTAATTAAGAAATCCTGATTTTTTATTATTTAAATTTAAGATGATATAATTGATTTGGATCTCATAGTAATTTTAATGATATTGAATTATTTATATTAGGGGAATACCATTAGTATAAAATATGAAACTAAAGAAGTTGGGGGGTTTTAGCCATGAAACAATATGCAAAAGTCAACAACTTAAGGTCAAAAATACAAAACAAACAACTTTATGTCTAGAACTAGAAAGCCCAACTTTCTTTTTATTTGGGTGAGAGCAGAAATAAATTTTATATTTTATTGTGATTAATCTTTGGTTTTGTGAAAAAGCAAAAAGAAAATAATAGTTATTAAGAGTGTTCTAATGCCTTCAATTGCTTAGTAGTTGATCTTGTAAGATGATTTAATAGAGATGAAATCATGGTTGGAGCGGGCTGCCCTATTTTGAGTAAATTTTGTCATAGTTTGTGTAATGTTGTTATGTATTGGCATGTGTTGTTGGATGGTGTGGTTGATTGATGTTGTTGTGGTCGTTGCTGCTGTTTATTGATG
>JAOTQJ010063974.1:0-13596 GCA_025642045.1 Solanum sejunctum | reverse complement strand
TATTCGAGTGTCATGCTTATTAGGCGGCAGGACCGCAGCGGTGACCTTGTCAGCCCGCATTTATATATATATGCATAGGTACTACTGTCTGGGAAGCTGCTGGATCTATTTTTCTGCAGGTGAGGTTAGTCAATAAAACAGAGGAAACTCTGCCGAAATTTATGTAGAATTTCGGGCTAGGTTATAAAGGAATTTGGTTTAGTTTGTGTTCACGTGCCCCTATTGGGCACTGGTCACGACCCCAGGGTGGGGTGTGATATACAGTTCGTGAAGGGGTGTACTATCCATGATAGGTTCATGTGTGATAAGCCTTAGCCAAATTGTGGTTTTTAAGGATGAGGCTACATCACAAAAGCCACCACATGGTCCACACTGTGCAACATGGACCGTGTGGGGTTCATGTTGTGTGAACCTTAGTCTTGAACTCTAAAGTTAAGGCCAACACTCTACACACAAGGCCAATTACCATATCAAGGCCCCTCCACACGACCTGTGGTGAGCCATATGGCCCTTGGGAGGTGCCAAAAAGTGTTGCCATGGTCAAAAACTTTTTGGAATCCATTTCCAAGTACCATTAAGTCATACAAGGTCCGGGTCCTTAAATCATCTTCCCCTTGGGAACATTCATCCTCAAATGTGCTAGAACAAGGCTTGAAAGGATTGACTTCAACATGAAACATCCAAGCACAAGATACAATGCATATTTCATCACTTAAAAATCATTAAGTTATTGAAACTCATACCAAAACATTTTTAAATAATTTTTGCGCACATGTATTCATGTCATGTCATGAAACACAAAAGGGAAAGAATTAGGACCACTTAGAATTGGAAGAACCTAATACCTTATGCTTGAGTAGATTGGAAAAGATGGGGATATTGTTTCATTATGTCCAACTCTGTCTCCCATGTAGAACTCTCCAAGGCACCTTAATCGAAGCCACATCATTGTCGTGAGCTGCTTCACTTGCCTATCCAAGATCTTAACGGAACTTCCTCATAAGATAAGTTTTCCTCAACCTCAACATCTTTCTAAGGTACAATAGTACTAGGATCACCAATCAATCTCCTCAACATAGACACATGAAATTGGGTGGATAGAACTCAAACCTGGAGGAAAACCCAACCTATAAGCCATATCCCCAAAATACATCATACCCTTCATGGGTGAGACCTTCACATACACCCATTACCAATATGAAATTAAAGAAAACCTTTTCCTAACATCCGAATGAGACTTTTGGTGACTTTGAGTTATCTGAAAAAACCTCTCCCTAATCAACTTCACCTTCTCTATAGCTTCGAACACCAGATCTGAACAATCAAATACATCTTTGCCAACTCAAACCACCGCAGTAGTGATCTACATCTCCTACCATACAAAGCCTTAAATGGAGCCACACCAGAGCTAGCATAGAAGCTATTGTTATAAGAAAACTAAATGAGTGGTAGATGATCATCATAATTACCGTTGAATTCAAACACATAAGATCTTAGCATGTTCTCCTACGTTTGAATCATCCTTTTGACTTCTCCATCGCTTTGAGGATGAAAGGCGATACTTAACTTCACCTTGGTCCCAAGTCCTTTATGAAACGCCCTTCAAAAGTGAGAAGTAAATTAAGTGCCACGATATGATATGATGGATTTAGGCACACATGCAATCTCACCAATTCTTGGATATAAAACCTTGCATAATCTTCAACACTAAAGGTAGTCTTTATCAATAGAAAATAAGTCAATTTAGTCATCCAATCAACAATAATCCAAATTGAATCAACTTGCCTTTGGGTTCGGGGAAAACCAATCACAAAATCCATGTGCACATATTACCACTTACAAGTAGGAATGTTAATATCTTGAGCTAAACAACTAGGCCTTTGGTGTTTTACCTTCGCCTATTGACAATTAGGACATTCGAATACAAACTTGGCTATATCTTTCTGCATACCATGCCACCAATACACTTTTCTCAAGTCTCGATATATTTTGGTAGAGCCTAGGTGAATAGAATAATAAGAGTTATAGGCTACACTCATGATTATCTATGTAAGATCATCAACATCAGGAACACACAAATGAACTTGATATCAAAGCACACCATCTCCCCCTTGGGAGAAAACTTATATCTTCTTTTCGGCAACCAACTTCTTTAACTCAACCAATGAAGTGTCTAAATCTTTTTTAGCGTTGACATCAACAACCACAAAAGATTCAACCCCATCTAAATATGAATAGCACCACCATTAGATTTGGCCACTACTGAAAATTGGACCTACAACAATGACATTAATAGCAACAGTTGACAAACCGTTGCCATAGAGTACATATAATAATGGTTAAATGTCTTGCATAATGTTTATGAATTTCTTGGTATATTTATCTAACAATTCATTGCAAATTATTTAGGATCCACTATAATAGAATATGTAATGCAATGGGATTTCACAACCATTGCAATAGATTATTTTATGCAACAGTGTGTATTGCTATTGCTACAGTTAATATTTCCCTCCATATTTTTCCCTAATTTCATTAGACTGCTAAAACATATATATAACACTCCTTATAACCTTTTTATTTTCATAAAAGTAAAAAACCCACTATATTCAATATATCTAATTTCTCTTATTGTCTTTCCAAAGATAAGCCCTAAAATGTGCTCTTTCTACTGCTTTGTTCAATCGTAAGCTATTGTGCTGTCTTCATCATTTTCTAGCTAGAGTCCAGCCTTTTTCAATGTTTAAGCTCTAAAATCATCACCCTTTTTTGGAGTTCCAAGCTTTGTGGGTGTCCAAGCCCTAAAATCACTAGTGAGTTGTTCACTAGTCGACTTCAAGCCCTAAATCTTTGTAGTATGTTTTTCCTAACTCACACTATAGCTTTAAAGTTATTGTTTCATACACTACTAGACTTCATAGAGCTCCAACTTTAAGAAAAGCTTGTAACTTTTTGTTGTAGTAGCTTTTGATGTTTGAAATTTTTGAACTATAGATTTTGATAGTATGCATAGTTGGTGGAATAAATCAACAACAATAAGGAAGAATTTGTCATTAAATATATTTTTGGGGTATGGATTTCTAATTTCTTCATTATTCTTGAAATTATGAAATTTTTCTTTTTTATTATCTATATTCTTTCTCATAATGTATTGATTGTTGAGAATTTTGTCTAATGAATTAATGGATTTTTAGATTTTTCATCAAAAGTGATATGTTTATTTCTTTCTTTAATGAAAGTTTTTAGGATAATTGAGTGAGTCAATGATGAAAATGCAAATGTTTGCAATTTTTGTTGTGCTTTTGGTGTTTGTATATTTTGTGTTTAACTGCAACAAATTTTCTTCTATGTGATGTGTTGTACTATGTTGTTGCTCCCTATTCTATTGTCATGACCCGAATCTAGGATCTAAGAGTGACATGGCGAATGGGAACCTGAGAGTCCCCAAACAAGCCTTCTAGTATTCACATCATTATTTCAAAAGCATACTCGTATATTAAATACATAACTATAAGAATGGGAGAGTAGGACTCCCAATATGGGGATATCCTAGGGAATGGGAGTAATTAACATGAATACACAAAACACATAGCATATAAATACTAAGGGACGGGTAAGTATGACTCACTCTATGGGGGAGATTCGGGACTTAGGATCTCTCACTTCACACAAATAGTCACATCACAAAGCTCATAACCAAATTGTATAACAATAACCAATAAGCAACCAAAGCCATAAGCATAACCTCCCAACATAACACTTAGCATATAGTCGAAAAAGAATTTACAAGATGTTCAATAATATCTCTAATCATAAGATAGGTTAAGGGCCAAGACATTTCTCAAGCTCACTCTCAAAGTAAGTAAAATAGATAAAAGAACCATAGATAGAAGGATATTGGCTTGACCTTGGAGGATAGGACTCAACACGACAAGCAAAACTTAAGATTCGACCTAGATGTCGTACGGTGGATGATCATTGTCCTCGGTTCCTACATGGTGAGATCACGTAAGCAAAAGTATATATCAGTACATTTGAATGTACTAAGTATGTAGGATTCAATGATTATGACTTTCCAAACCTGTATTCAATGTTAGATGATGAGGGCACATAATATAGAAAGAATATTCGCATATCCCAAAGAAGAGTAGTATACAATATGCCATGAAGCCCATGATGCAGAAAATGCAAAAATGCTCATATATACTATGGATGTGACCTGAACTAACAAGATTAAGACAAAGCGATCTATTACTTGGAATCCCAATGAAATCCCTTTATCGGTAAAGTGATGGTCTACTTACTAAAAGTAGACCATACTTCACCTTATAGGCATCCCCATTTCGTATGAAGAAAATTTTCTTATGGGCATCCCCATTTTTGATAGGATTTTGACATATAGCATATCATATTGGATTTCGCCTTATGGACATCCCTATTTCAGAGTCAACCTTTCTTACGGGCATTTCCATTTCGGATAGGATTTTCACAAAACCTATTCTAAGCATATAGTTCAAGAAAAGAGAGGGAGCCCTCAATAAATTGGTGCTAAGTCGTCATCCTACAAGAATACATATACGTATATATATACATGCTTTCAAAAGAGGCAATAGTAATTACCAATTCTTTCAATGCACATTTAGACTCAAAAGCCAAAACATATTTCATAATGATAATACTAATGTATAGGAATAGCTCATTCAAATATACAAGTTGGTGCAAGCACCTAAAATGCTTAAAGAGCCATAATCATGGACATTTATGTGATCACATTCTTGTCATAACCAATGTCTTGTCAAAATCATATACATAAACACAATTGGGCTTAACCCACTTTATAATTTTCATAAAAACCATACTCATGTATCCATATGCCATGAATGAGGTAAGAATAATATGGGTAATAGAGATTCAAACTCAAATCAATAATACATTATGAAATTCAAGTAAAAACATAAGTAAGATTCACATTTAAATAGTAACATAGATTACTCATGCACAAATCAAGCTTTAAAGGAGATATGCACTTTCATAACTTCATAACTTCAATGCATTTCAGCACATTAGGGCTTAAATCACTTTAAAATCAATAAATAAACGTAGCTTATACATCAATTGAATTTAATAAATCATAATATTGAAAACCCATATTTAAAGTAAGTTAAAATTCATGAAAATCACTTGAAAAGATTTTGGGACTTTTTGGTTAAAAAATTTAGTGTTAAACGAATTTAGCATTATTAGATCACCTAAATACTCGTGTAATTGTTTACAAAAAGTGAGATAAGGTGTTACTTGTGTGTATATATTTGTGATAAATGTGGGGTATACTTCTTAAGCCTAATGTGCGGTTTTCTCTACTATGGTACTTTATTGCCTAATGCCACTCTTTATCGGACACTTGTAGGTAGTCTTATCTATGTCGCAGTTACTCATCCAGATATTGCTTATGTTGTTCACATAGATAGTCAATTCATGGTTGCACCTTGTTCTACTCATTATGTTATTTTTCTGTGAATTCTTTGTTGTGTCAAAAGAACTATATTCCATGGACTTCACTTTTCAGTTTATTCTTCATTTGCATTGAAAACATATATTGATGCTGATTGGAAACGTGATCCCATTGATAGACTTTCTACTTGTCTTAATTATATTTTTCTATGAGATTCTCTAATATCATGGAGAAGCAAGAAACAAACCTTAGCATCCCAATCAAGTACCAAATCAGAATATCATGCACTTGCCAACACTGCTGCTAAGATATTATGACTTTGTTGGTTATTGGCTGACATGAATGTTCCTCAATCTTCTACCATAACTCTTTATTGTGATAATCATAGTGCCATCCAGATTGCTCATAATGATGTATTTCATGAGCGTACGAAGCAGATTGAGATTGATTGTTATTTGCTCGTCAACGCATTGATCTTGGTGACATTTGATTAGCTTTTTTAGGGTCTTTAGACCAACCAACTGGCATTTTCACCAAGTCTTACTTTCTAGATGTGGCCAAATTCAATCTGATTTTTTTAAACTTTTTTGCTTTTTCCTCCATTCATTTCATGGGCCAGTGACTCTAATTTAATTTAACCAAAAATATGTCCAATCTCGCTCTCCCCACCTGAAAATTTAAATGAGTTATAAGAGAACATTACAGGGTGATGTTTTATTGACTTCCTATTCAATGTTCTGCAAGGAGAAACTAATAGTGCCCAACTAATTGGTCAAGCTATTGCCAACAATCCAACATTTATCAAACTCAGGAAGATTGAAGTAGCTAGAGAAATTGTCTGGACTATCTGACATGCAGCAAACAAGGTACCCCTAAGTGCTTATGATCTATTGCTTAATCTTCAGGAGTTGAACTTGGGCACGATAAATAAGTAGATTGGATAGCTTGACTGATTGTTGTTTCAACTTTCAAAATTTGTTTTCTTGCGAGCTAGTTATGGACTGCCCTTTCATGTTTAATAGTGATGACTTGATATATGGTATCCTAGTTATTTAAACTCTTGAATATGGAATCATTTTATCATGAGAAATCATTTTGAAAGTAAAGGCCAGTATTAGATCTGACATGACCAGTGTTGCAACTGCCATCACAAAGTCATTTTAAGTCTCTTATTCTGTTACTCCTTGGAAATAAAACTAAGATTCTACCAATATAGATACATTGAATAAATTTTGCCAATTTTTCAATTATCCTGGTCATAACATGATAAAATGCAATGTGTTGCGAGATTATCACCCTTTTTTTTATAGTAATTATATTATCATTATTTGGGTTACTACCGGTTGTTTGAATGTTAAACATGAAGTAGTAATTTCCTACTTTATTTTTGAAAATCAATTTGTTCTTTCTTCATGCTCCTTTATTTCTTTTGAATGTTGTAGTTAGCTTTCATATTTTAGATTACAATACTCTACTACTTTCAATTGAATAGTAATAAAAGACTCTGTTTTAAGTTTTTAGAGAAGCGCATGAATGGTCCTTCTTTTTTCTTTTAGAAGCTAAAAGTATCTTTAGAATTATGTCCTACATCTTAATTTTTTTACTCTTCTTGTATTACATAGATTTTGATGGATTATTTAGATAGAAGTTGGATGAATCTCAGATGATGCACTGTATATTAGTGGTGTGAATGATTTTCTTGATAAGGCATTTCAATGAACTTGTAAAGGAAATTAAATATTATGCCCTTGCAAGAAGTGCATTAACCATTATTGGCATTATAAAACTGTGGTGGAGAATCACTTGGTTGTAAATGGATTTATTAATGGATACAAAAAATGGATCTTTCATGGAGATGGCTTTTCATCAAGGACAACACAACATCCAAGAAATAATAATGAAAATTTGAACATGCATGATGATATTGATAGACTAATTTGTGATATTTTGAAATATTGAGAGTGACACAGGGCATGAAGAAAGAGAGAGAGAAGAACTATCTGAGGATGAAAAGAGATTTTTTAAATTACTTGAAGAAGGAAAACAAAAATTATATCCAGGATGTGAAAATTTTAGTAAGTTGAGTTTCAACATTCGGTTATACTTACTTAAATGTTTACATGGGTTGACTGATGTGGCCTTCAAAGATCTTCTAGACTTGTTGAAAGAAGCATTTTCCTTTGCTCAACTACCTGAGTCTTCCAACAAAGGCCAAAAACATGATAAAAGATTTGGGTCTTAACTATGACAAAATTCATGCTTGTCCTATTGATTGCATGTTATTTTGGAATAAAAATTTAGAGTAAAGATAATTGTTATGTTTGTGGGTATTCTAGATGGTTGAAAACTGATAATGGCACAATTGATGCAAGTTCTAAAAATTCTGCAAAGATTTTGAGGTACTTCCCTTTGAAGCCTAAGAATATTTATGTTCTCCGAAATAGTTGTTGCAATGAGATGGCATGCTTCTGAATGGCCTGATGATGGGTATATAAGCCATCCTGCTAATGGAGATTCTTGGAAGGATTTTGATTCTTTGCATCCAAACTTCTCAAAAGATCCTCGTAATGTTAGATTTGATCTTTCAAGTGATGGATTCAATCCATTTCGAACAATGAGCATTTCCCATAGCACATGGCCTGTAATGTTGATAAGTTATAACTTATCTCTATGGATTTGCATGAAGCCAGAGTATATAATGTTGTCAATGATCATTCCAGGTCCATCATATCCTCGACAAAATATAGATGTATACCTACAACCATTAATTGCTGAATTGAAGGAACTGTGGGAACTTGGAGTAGAAACATAGGATGCTCATGCAAATCAAACATATCAAATGTGCGTTACCTTAATGTGGACAATTAGTGATTTTCTAGATCTAGCAATTCTTTTCAAATGGGGTAGTAAGGTAAGATTAGCATGTCCCTCTTGTAATTATAAAACATCCTCTAAATATCTCAAACACAGTCGTAACATATATTACTTAGGTCATCAAACATTTTTGCCTCCCAATCATCCATATCGAAGAGACAAGAAATCATTTAATGGGGAAGAGGATCATATACCCACACGCACACCTTTGTCGGGCATGGAAGCATTCGGAAAGGTACATCATTTAAATAATATTTTTTGAAACGGTCAAAAGAAGAGGCATCGAAATAATAAGGGTCCATGGAAGAAAAGATCAATATTTTTTGAATTATCATATTTGGCACATTATAAGTTGAGTCACAATCTTGATATGATATATATTGAGAAATATATATGTGATAGTATGCTTGGTACTTTATTAGACATATGAGGAAAGTCAAAGGATCATATTAATTCTCGATATGACTTGCATGAAATGGAGATAGGGAAGGAGCTTCATTCAATAAAAGATAAAACAAATGAAAAAGTTTCTTTAGCTAAATCTTCTTTTCCATGAAACCAAAAGAAAAAAGATTATTTTGCACCATCTTAAAAAATGCCAAGTTACCAAAAGAATTTGCCTCAAATATATCAGATTGTGTGGATATGGAAGAAATGAAAATATCAGGGTATAAGAGTCATGATGGTCATTTTGTAATGCATTACTTTCTACTAGTTGTGGTTCAAAAAGGGTTGCCTAATAATATTACATTAACCCTAATTAGGCTAGGAAACTTCTTTAAAGCCATTTGTAGTAAGAAGATAAAGCGAGCGGATCTTGAGGTAATGCAAAATGAGATAAAAAGAAATTCTATGTGATCTTGAAAAAAAATTTCCTTCATCCTTTTTTGACATAATGGTACATTTACCTATTCATTTGGTAGATGAAATTAGGTTGGCTGGTTCAAATCATCTTCGTTGAATGTTTTCTAGTGACAAAAATATGTGTAGGTACAAGGGCCTTGTTCGTAATTGACGCTATCCGAAAGCTTGTATAGTAGAGGGGTATGATGTTGATGATTACTTGACCTTTAGTTCTAGATACCTACATGATGAAGTGAAGACAAGATTTAGTAGGTACTAAATTGAGGATGATGAAAAAGAGGGAGATAATTGTCGCATATGTTCCCCAAGATTGGGCATCCAATTGGAAATGAGATGAAAAAAGAAAGACTTTTATAATGGATCTAGAGTTATCTTTTGAAGCACATCGATATGTTCTTTTCAATGCATGATATGAACAAGTTGAATATTTTATTAGGTAATATAAAAATATAGTAATTATATAGTTTGAACTTTATTTATTATGTTATTATATGGTATTTTAAACTTTATTTATAAATGCTTAATAATCGAATAAATTATTCCTACTTAAGGGAACATAAGATTTTAATTGATAGTAATAATAGATAATATAATGGAGAAATGCAAGGAATCACAGTCATGAATTTGGAAACTGCTTCAAAGAGAGAGTTAAAATATTGAAGTGCGTAATCATTTAAGATGGCTAGCTCAAGAATCTAATAGGATGGCAACCAAAAGATACAATGCATATTTCATTAATGGATACCAATTTCATACAATACACGAGATTCCTCATGTAAGTCTCAAAATAGTAGAGCGACTTTATCTGCATGAACAAATAGGTTTGCTAGTGCAAGGGATAAAAATCCTATTGATCGAGAGGTTATTTACTATGAGGCTATTCAAGATATCATTGAGGTTGATTATTACAATTGTTTTATTGTTGTAGATGTGATTAGTTTCATAATGAAATAGATGAATATGGGTTAACCCATGTGTACTTCAACAAACTACAGAGTACGGATGACCCTTTTGTTTTGGCATCTCAACTGCATCATGTTTTTTATGTGGAGGACCTGATTGAGAAGGATGTTTATTATACAAGGAATAAATTTCCCATTGATTTGTATGGCTTGGAGAAAGAAAATTATCCCAATATAGGAGATACATTTTGGAGAGAACCTATTAAAGACATTGGTCCCTCAAATAGATTACCCGATGTTGACATGAGATGGTTAAGAGACGATATCCCTGTTGATGTTGTTGATATTCCATCTGATGCACAATTTTCAGAAGATACAATCATGGAAACATCGGAAGAGAAGGATGATTTTGGTGACACTGATTCAGATTGGATGGAGGCGAACGGTTAAATAAAGAGTTTTTGAACAACTTGTAAATACATATTTATCATTTTTTTTAATTTTTTGAGTGAGTGATAGACGTCCTTTCCTCAAATTTACTTGTTACATTTATAGTGTTTTTTTTCTTGCTAGAATTCTATTCTGAGTTGCTTCAATTTTACAAGTGATTCAGAATCAAATTTACAAGCTAGCTGGGGCATCACTGAGGGGACACTCAACTACATAGGGCTACTGGAATCTTATCTATCTTCAAAATCAACTTTTTTTGTTTAGTGCATTGTTTACACTGTCACAGAACTTTTAAAATTGCTGAAATTTTATGATTACTTTATTCCTTTCCTCCTGAGTTTGTGTCTTGTGTTCGGAAAGAGCCTCTAAGGGCAAATGAAAATGATAGTGTCCACGTACCCCCACACAACTCCTTAACAGCTACTACCAAATGAAAATGACAGTGTCCATGGCATTTAAGTTCATGTTGCCTCTTCCTCACTCTGTCCTCCTGAAAATAGAATTCATAATAGAATGATAGTTGTTCCCTAGAAAAAAATGAACGGATGTTTTACTGAGAAGCCAAAATAGTTAATGATTGTTGTTTTCTTGAGTTGGCTGAAGTAGTAGTGCTCTGGAGAAAGATTTAGAAACTAAAAACTATACATCCCAAAATAATAGTTGTAGTCGGTGTTGCTTCATGACCTTGATGCCATCTACTGCAGATAAGTGTGTACTTTAAACATTGAGGTATCAATAACAGTTAATGTCAGTTCTTTGCTCCACCTTGTTGAAAGCAAGAGGCTTTTTGAGGGTTTATGGCTTTTAAGTTTCATTTGTGCGCATCATCTCTAGGTCCAGCAACACTCAGATTTACTTTGGAGGTCTTGTTAGAGCTGTAGTATTTGTTACAATCAATCTATAGTATGTTGATTGTAAGGTATATTCACCTCACCTATTCTACTCCAGTTTGAATATGATGTATGACTTAGTGTGTTGAGACTTGACTTGATTTATGATAAGCTCGTTTCCTTCTTCTAGTATGAACTGGTATGTGACTTCCAGTTTTTGCATGTTGCATATTTTACATAGTTATGAAAGCCTTTTTGTGGACAAAGAAACATCAAGATATTTGAAAGGAAGAATCTTCCAATTCATAGTCCAACTAATTAAGATGCTTCTTTGTATACGCAAGTCACCCCCTCCAAATTAGATATTTTATGATCTCTCCATGACATTTTCTACATGTATAGCAGGTAGAGTTTGGAACACAATTTCCTCCTTACTATTGCAGGCGGGATTTTATGTTACTCAAACTCTTTAAAAATATTGACATGTGCATATTGGATTCTCTAAAATAGTATATTATTGAAGGATCTGATACAGGTGCCGCAACATTTTTGGAGAGTCCAAGCACGTTAATTCCCATGCACAACATTCACTTTCCATTCAACTAGAAGACATGGAGATTCTAGTTTATTTATTTGTACATTCTCAGTAACTGTAGGTTCACTCAGGCAACCAGTAATCTCACTTAAAGTAACAGGACCCCTGCAATTCAATGGTAGGTTAGAAAGTCTAAAGGAAGTCAAGGGATTGAGTCCAAACTTTTAAGATCGATGACGACAACATTCATAGTGTTCTTGATAAACAAAAAGTTTAGGGTGTTACAGAAATCGGGAGCAGAAAGCGGGATAATAGGATGTCAATCTCAGCGGATTTCAAGCTTTTATACGTTAATATGGTTACATACTAATATGACACGTTCAAGGGGTTCAAACTATTATACATGCTATTTGGTAAATATAAATTACAGAAAGTAAATCCATGTTCATTACAAAGCTCCAAATCGCCAAATCTCCACATAATTCAAACCAACTAGGTGTTGCATGAAATAGAACTTGGCATCTGCTGTAGGAGCTGCAAAATTTTTTGCCCAGAGGTTTCGCATTACTATTTCTATTTTCTTGGTATGGATTCAATCATTGTTGTTACCCTGCTCGGTGACGTGATTCTGAATTCTCTACGATTCCCTTTCTTCAGATTTACATATTTTGTGCACTATATGTGCACATTTTCCGCATTCCAGTGTCTCGTCCATATATATATGTCTCTAAGTGTGGATTTCTCATACAAATAGAATTTCTTATTGTACTTGATGGTTGGTGTGATTCATCTCCTTTGCTATGATTTGTTTGCCTTGGTGATAGCATTGAAGTATTGGTCAGAGAGATTGTTCATATGAATGTGCTGAGCAGCACGTATAATAGAATGGTTGTTGTTTTCAAGAAAAAAATGAACTGAGACAAGGCAAGTCCACTGCTTCATCTCATGTTTTAACTTGCTTCAAGAACACAATATTATTTGCTTCGTTTCATGTTTTAACTTGCTCATTCCATGCTAGTTAATTTTCTAAAAAAGTCTGCTATGTTTTAACTTACTATTCATATTGTTTTGATAGATTTGATAGTCATGAGGAATGAGGAGACTTCAAAACACCAGAAAACAGTAAAGGGAAGAAGATACATGCAAGATGGAGCACTTACATCCATGGCATATCAAAGGGTTTCATCACTGAGAATAAAACAGGTTGTTCAACCTATTCTGGCCAAAAACTCAGAAGTGCAACCAGTTTCTCTAATTCTACTCTGAAATCACAAGTTGTATAGGATCAAGTTTGAAAAATGTCCCAGCGTTCTTCCACGCTAAAAAAATAAATCTGTGAAAGTATCAGTGCGACAAGTATCTCGAAATTTTTCATTTCTAAAAGTACAAGTTGTACAGCACGAGTGCAAAAGGTACCTACGAATTCTTCCACTGTAGTGCGACAAGTTACAGAAAAATTATTGTTACAAGTGCCAAGAGATTCTTCCACTCTAGAGGCACCAGATGGTCAAGACCAAATGCAACAAGAGGCACTGACTTCAGGAGAAAATGAACTATCTGGAGAACAAGGTAAAAACATATTAATTAACTTCTAAATATTTAAATTCATTTGAATTATAAAAAATACTTTTCATTGTTAATATATTGTAACTTTGCTTTGTATTATTTTAGGCCCTTTGACTCAAAAAA
>JAOTQJ010063953.1:0-47944 GCA_025642045.1 Solanum sejunctum | reverse complement strand
AGTCTATAACAGCCTTACAACATCCCACAAAGCACAACACATCACAATTCCACACAATCTAAAAATGGACAGCATAACGTTATCTTCCTTCTCTACACTTCCATGTCGACAACTCCAAACTTATTCCAAATTTAACCAAACTGTTCCAGAAACATTTGTACATACAAATATATATGAACTAGTTTCAGAACAGCAACAAATTAGTTATTAAGGATGTGATTAAGGATGTGAAGCAACAGCTTGCTCTCCAACAGTCCACAAGTTCATACAAAGCACATAATTGCGATATCATATAATGACTCACTTTTGGGGACTGCAAAAGTAGTTGATCAGCCTTTTTCACACTGCTGTAAAACCAATATTTGTTGTATAATTAAGTATTAATACATAATAAAGCCATCAAACAAGATAAAACCTCTTAATTAACAAGAAAAGTACACAAGAATCCTTAGTATGCAATCTGTTCAGAATTTTCAGCACCAACATATTAACATATACTTCTTGTTTTTCATACGAGAACTATACTAAACACATGTGTAAACTTACTTACCAGTTAATTCAAGGTGTAATTCTTCTCCAAGAACCCTAGGAGTGTTATTTATCTGCTTTGCAAGGTGAATAAAGAAGAACAATAAAGTTGGGAGAAAGCAGAAATTTTCCAAGTTAAAAGTGAATGAATATTTGTTGCTTATGACCCCTCTTTATACTACTACTTTGGCCGACATTCTCTTTGTCTTTTGAACCTATTATACCACACATTAATAAGCTGCTTATCCAGCAGCTTGTCCATTAAACTTGGCCCAAAATGGGCCTCCAAGTTGATGGACTTGGGCTCCCTATTTTGCCAATTTTTCTTCTTATTTTTTGGGCCCAATTTGCTAAGTGTATTATGATGTCTTTAGGGCCCTTTTTATTATGCTTCTTGGGCTAATAATATAGACCATTTATGATACTACAACATGGTCCAAAGTTATACTCTTAACAAGGACTTTATTCATAATCGAACTTGGACAATTTTGACATCGAGCCTCGTCTTTGTTTAACTTTCAAATTTAAGCTAAGCAAGTAGGTGACTCACCAGCTAGCTTATTAAGTCCTACAAGTACCTCAATTCTCTCACTTCATTATAAGGTTGTAATCTTCTCAATTTGTCACAAAACATGTATACACTCGACTCTCTTAAGTGCTAGACGCACATATAGCTCATTAACGCGAGATTCAAGCACTTTTGAAAATTAGTGCTAGTTTGTCCAAACCATGTCATGTTTCATTTGCATTGTGCAAATATTGTAAGGTGTGGGGTGTTATAGTGTGATAATCTTGTGGGTATGTATTTTCTTCGATGCTAATACATAGTTGGTTGAAATTGTATTTTGGCATCTCTGTGATAGACTTAGGAACTCAGGTGACTGAGATTTTTGGTCCACAAGTCGCTTTTACAACCCGTAGAGCAATCGACAAGTCGTAATTGCCCCTCATGTACAATTCCAAAAATATGATATTTCATAGTATCCATTAGACAAGACCTACTACGAGTCATAGATTACTTTACGACTCATAGATAGGTCTCGTAGATCTTTGCCTGAATTTAATTATTCACTAGAATTTTCTACGACTTGTAAATCACATTACAAGTCGTATCTAGTTATGTAGCCTTTTCTAGTAACTAAAATTGGTTTAAACAACTGGTCTATGAGAGAACTTTATGGCTCATAGTATTTACCACAACTCGTAATGGGGCTCTCATAGAACCCTTCCACAACTGTACTTAGATAATTTTTTTGTATTTCATTTCTTTATTCTTGGGGCTAACCATGGTGATTTTATGTCTATTTTTTTACGTATTATGGCCCCTAAAGGTATATGTGCTGAGATTGAGGCTTTAAGAAGAAAGCTCAGGGATGAGCCTTCGGATGTTGAGCCTTCAGATATGGAGCAGAGCTCTCAGCTAAATGGGTCATTAGAGATACTTGATACCCAGCAAGACCCAGAGGATTTTGTACCATAGACTAAACTTACAGTCAGAGCTAGGCGCACTCAGGCCCCTGTTGCTAGTCCTTCCCAGTCTGAGAAAAGAGGCAGTGATGAGAGCAGCATGCCACAGATGACTCCAACTAGAGAGGAGTACAGTTTTGAGGAGGGCTCTGAGGATAGATCAGAGGAAGAATCCTCTATCTAAGCATCATCTTCATCTATATCGAATGTCTTTGCTAATTGGTGTTGCATCGAGGGAATGCATGCGAGCTATAGAGAAGGCATGAAGCCAAAGGAGTGGAAAAATTTGACCCATTCTATCTATGAGAAGCCTAAAGTTATTACAGATGGACTTAGTTATGTTCCTGGTCTTTAGGAGACGATGACATGGCACGGGCTTCAGTGGCTAACAAATTCTCTTGGATGGTACTCCCTGACTATGGTGAGGGAATTCTACACATCCTTCTGAGCCACCATCCAGCTTTCTCTTCGCAAGGGGATGAAACCTCTCACTCAGCCTAGGCTGACAAAGACACTAGTAAGGGGTCAGTAGGTCGACATATCAGAGGAGACTATTAGTTGCATATTATTTGGTCTTGAGTTTTGTTCCCCTACATCCACTGTAGAGTTAGATTATACAGTAGGGCAGGCTCGGAACCCACTTATCATAAACATCCTGAGCATCAAGCCACATTACTGAAATGGATGGTTAGGTATATTGCAGAGCAGGATTCAGGACCTTCTTGGGTTACCACTCATACGAAGCCAATTGTCAAGGCTTTGCTCAGCTTCCCCACCAAATTTTAGTGGGCTATTATTTGTTCACACATTTAGTCGACGCTCACTAATAACACTTTGATATTGGAGTGTGTAGTTTTGATTTCCAATATTCTAGCTTGTAATGATATTGATTTGGCCCGCCTCATCACCGAGCAAATATATGAGGTTGCATTGAAGAGGGTCACCTACATCCCTTTCCCATGTTTGATTCACAAGCTCTACCTAGAGTCTAAGGTGGAGATTTTACACTAGTTGGACTAGTTAGTTGAGGCCCAGCATAGTTTGGAGCCTATCGTAATCAAGGCTAATGAGAGCTCGATGGCACTCCGACGAGCAAAGCCCCTACCTATGCCAAAAATGTTCACCCCAATGCCACCACCTAAAGGTTCTGAGATTTACACTACCACTACCACTACTGCTATTGAGGAGTGGCCTACGCAACATAGTGCAGATGAGGAAAGAGTGCCCACTATTGCTACTACTGCACCAGAGGCCACTACTTCATATACTCCTACAGCGGGCATGGTCTGTGTGTCCACCGCTTCTATCCAATCCATGGCTCAATTGTTATAACTTGCTGAGGCCTAGTTGACTCAACTTATTTGATTGATCAGGTCATAGGTCCGCTAGGCTATTATAGACTTAGAGGGCCGGAGTCAGGTATTCACTATTGCTACCATCTAGGGTTATATTTCTACAGTGGATGCCTGCATCAGTGTCTTCAAGGAGAGGGTTCAAAAGAGATTGGTCGAGGCTCGATCTTCAAATTTATCAGCCCTATAGCTAGATATCCAGCAGTTCTAGGCTGATATGATAGCAACATTTACGGCACCAGTAACACAACTAGAGATGATATCTCTTGTGCTAGTGCTTGATTTATTTTCTTCTGACGAGCCTACACATTCTTCCTTTGGGAAGAAACCTTGCATGGATGACGATGCAATGGATAGGCTTGTACGTGCAAGGAGGTCCGAGGAGAAGGATCTTGAGTGTTCCCTAAGGGAGTCAAGGCATGATGAGGAGATTAGACAAGCTCGAGATAAGGAGCAGGTGAGGGGTGCTTACCCCTCCGGATAGAGTACCACCGCTGACCAAAATACTCCACAAGGAGAGGGTCGTAAAACTCAGCCACAGACTATCGCTTAGGCATCCAGGTATGTTTTTGACCCCTTACATTCTATTTGTTTGTTGATTTTGTGCATTGGGGACAATACACATCTTTTTCGATAGAGTGTGGGTAGTTATCGGACTCCGTGAAGTGATAGTAGATTATGGTCCATAACTATCCAAATTTTTTACCCAAAGAATTTCTAGCCTGTGTTCTTTTTCCATATGGATATTTAATTTCTATTGAACCATCACATTTAGGATTTTTAGATAATATCTATAGTATATAGTACTAATACTTTTGGCATATAACATGCTTTTATGTTTTGTTTTGAAAAATGGTACCCACAAAAAATATTTTGATTAATAGTTAGATAGTAACCATGCATGTTTAGGTGTTTGACAATATTCATTCTGATATGTAAGGGTGAATGGAGATGATAAGCATGATTTATGAGTCTTTTGTTGATAATGTATGCAATGCCATGAGAGTGTGAGCTTATTTTGCTAAAATTCATGTATTTGCTAATTCAGAACTTGCCCTGTTACTCTAAGTTAGATTGTAGATTGAATGGATTAGGAAAGGATCTTAGGCTTTTGTTCTAAAATAGTCCACTTTAGCCTAAAAATAACCAACCAAATGATGATACATCCCTTGTTCCAAATATTTGAGCCTTAATGTACCTACTCTTTTTAAACGCCTAATTAACCTAGCCTTATCTAGTAAAAAATCTGAAAATTAGCCCTGGTCTATCCTTTAAAATTGTGCACCTTGACTAAGTTAAAAAGCTTCAGTTGAGGCTGGCTACCAGATGTGGCTCTGGTTCGGAGGATAGATATTGTGCACTTTAACAAAGGCAAAACATCTAAGATGAGGGTGGCTAGTATAAGAGTAAAAGCACAAAAAAAAGGAGGTGAGTTAGGAATGAGGAGAAAAAGAAGAAAAATCATGTACCAAGTGGAAAGAAAAAAGATGCCTTAGATTGAGCTAAAAAGCAAAATGAAGTGTAAAAACAAATCAAAAAGCTGAAAATATAGAAAAAAGCACTGGAAAAAGCTTGAATAAGAGGGGAAAAAAGGAGAATAAGGTGAAAATGACAAAGTTAGTAGGGGAAAATTGTAGAAAATGCTGTTTCAAGGAGGACTTTTAGTCGCTATTTTCCTAAAATATCATAACAGAGCCCCCTGAGCCTACGTTGCAATCCTAGAAAGTCCTAAAGTGATCCTAGTCCAATTAGTTGAATGTCTAAGTCATGAGTATAGGGGAAAGCCTATGGTATTAGTCAATATGTATGAATATATTTTGTGATAATGAGTATTTTTGCATAATCCCAAGGTTAAGCATAAAATCATCATTGAGTGTCAAATATGGGACTTCTTTCTGTGAGGGCACTTGCATTGCATTGTTAGTATATGACTTGATCAGTGATTGTTGACTACTGATAGCCTCTTGCTTGTCATAGTTGTATTGTCATATGCACTAATTTGCGTTGGTTTGCTAAATAGCTATCTGATCTTGTTTTGAAAAGTTGGTGTAAGTATCTGAGTTTGAATTGTATGTGATATATGCCATTAAGTTGAGGTATTGTGTTACTATATTGTCTATGTAGATTTAGTCACTGCTTGAGGATAAGCAATAATTTTAATTTGAGGGTGCTGATGTGTTGTCAAAATACAGCACATTTGATGCTTACAACATAGAATTTTGTGTGTTCTCAATGCGATATTTGTGGGTTTTATGAGTTTTTGTGTTTAGATTTACAAGATGATAGGTTGACCATGTTGGAGCAAAATTGTAAAAGTTGTAAGTTATTAATTATTCACGAGAACCACTATGGATCGTAGAGCATTCTATAAGTTGTAGAGGACGTCTCCTGACAAATTCCAGTGAGAGATAATTTCTGAAGATTAGTTCAACAAGACATGCATTAGAGTCATAGAGCATTCTATAAGTTGTATAGATTGGTTTCGTGAAGATTTTTGGTGAGGAAAAATTTGATGAAATTAAAGCCTACAAGCACGCAGTATGAGTCATAGATCAATTTATGAGTCATGAGATTCTGTCGTAGAAAGGAAATCCAAAATCCCAGGACCCCAACTATGAGTAGTAGAAGACATTACGAGTCGTGGAGACCTTTCATAGAGTTTACCGACCAACTTTTCTACTTTATTAGAACTTAATTGTAATTACTATAAATAGTATTTTAGGTTATTTTTCAGGGAGGACATCATTATTCAGAGTTTTTGAGGGTTTGTACTTGGAGAACTCAACACTTGAAAAAGAAAGTTGTGAGAAAGCACTTGTGGGTAAATTTGATCGTTAATCTTGTGATAATCATCAATCTTTGATTTGTGGGATTTTAATTCAATTGTGTAAGTGTTTAACTGTGTTTTCTCAATTCATAATTTCTTCATCTTAACATAGCATGAGTATCTAATCTACAACTAGGGTTGTGAGGACCATGAAGAACTAAAAAGCAAATCCTGATAATTTAAAATTCTTAGATAGGGTATATGCATATATTAAACTATTCTCTTCGTTTTGCATGTTTTATAGTGGTGGTCAATATTAGAATCCACCTAGTGTTACTGACTGGATCAAGGTAGTACCTAATAGGAAGAGAGATTGATTAACGGGATTTGATTGATATATTCTCATCTAGTCAACCAAACTGGGCCAAGGGGAGGTTGCACTTGGACTTATAGGTAATGGTTAGTATTGCACACTATGGAGATGGGCCAAGTCGCATTGTGAAATTTTCCTCTCACCTTTGACTAAAGGGCTTGGTGAACTTTAATTACTATCCTGCATACTATACACTAGATAAGAATTGGGTTATCCAATAATACTAAGTTGGGGAATCATTGAGAACATAATACCCTAGTTGCTCTCTATTATTGATTGTCTCTCATGATAGTTAATTAGTTTATTTTCTTAGTTTAATTACAACCCCCACCCCCGGGGAATTGAGTTGGTTAACTACTTAGATTGCTTATTTGTAAAAACATAGAAAAACTCATCCATAACCTATATGTGATGGTGTATACACACCCATGAGTGCATTAAGTCATATCATAGATATCATAGTGATCATGATCATTTCATAACCAGACTTCCCTTGAAATCATAATTATATCATAACGGGTAGTCAAATCTATATCAAAATTTCATAATACAAGTCCTTGTCCATGCATGCTTATGACATGAGGAATAAGAGTAAAGCATGGGTACTTGAAATTCATAATTCATGAAAACTAAATCATTCGAATAAGAAGCAATTCATGTTTAATGAAATACGTATGAACGGAGGAAGAAAAATTACCCTTTAATGATGATCCATATTATAATTCCATCAATTTAAAGTCAAAACTTGAAAATCATACTTGGATCATAGTTACAATTCATACAAATTTGATGAAGTGATTTGGGATCCAAGGTTGAACTAAAATCAAGGATCAAACTACACATACCTTGCTTAGGAAGAGGAGTTTGAGAAGAAAACAACTTAGTCTTGAAACCCTAATTGAGTCCTTAGCTTGAATCCTTGAACTTGAAGCTTGATATGTGTTTTAGGACTTATATTTTGAGAGACTAAGTGTTAGACATACATAGGAGGGTTAGTAAAGCATAGGAACTGATTTAGGGGAGTATACTAGTCATAAAACATTCCTAGGAGTACCGATAGCAAAAGGGGAAAAGACCCCCATACCCTTTTAGAAATGCACCAGTAAAATGGTACAAGTGCCTTTTATAGGATGACCTCTAAGGCCATGGTGTGCAACATGGGCCATGGTGGATTCCATGATATGCACCCTTACTGAAAAGCATGGGGACAAATTTTAGTAAAATAGGCATAACTTCTTTCTCTAACTTGATATTAGGTGAAATTAGATGCGGTGAAAAGATAATTCAAAGAGCTTTAATTTGGTAAGTCATAAGCCACCTAATTTTTTGTGCAAGGAGATATGATCATTTGAAGTTGACTCTTATATCAATTCATGCAAAAAATATAGTCAATGGAATTCCTATGGACTTGGTTTGATGTGAGAGATCCCTAATAACCCTAAATCACATACTTAATCATGGATTGAACATTTGAAAGTGAATTCGGCTTGAGCATAAAGGTTCCTTGGAGATCCTTTGACTAGAGCCTGAAAGGAGGATTCGTAAGGTGTTTTGAGTGAGTGAATGAGGAACTATGTATTATGGAAAGAATGGGGTGATATGAATAGCTTAGGAACTATTTTAGGAGGGAAAGGGAGTCAATATACATCATATAAGGGCTTATATTCTTAGAAAAGACCAACTTACCCTCGTTAAAATGACTTAGGAACACAGTCCAGTGCACCTCTAAGGCACACTTCACGAGAGATAAATTTCACCACAACTTATGGAGTGCAAGGGACTAGTTCAATGAAAAGGGGCTCACCATGGAACCTTTCATGTGGCTTTGTGTGTACCTCAGCTGGTGAAGTGGCTCATGGTGTACACCCAACTAGACAATCCAATCCTTTCAAGCCAAACCAGCTTCCACAAGCCCTTTCATGGTGAATGGTACCTTCCACAACTTGTGAAGGGATCCTTGGAATGTACCCTTGGCCAAAATTATTTGAAAAGCCATTTATAACCTTGTTTCATCCTTACAAAGTTTGGATACTTACAAAAATTCTATCAAAAGCGAAATTATGAGCCTTGATTTTAGTCTTTTGAGGTATGAGATGTTATAATTTTCTATTCTATTTTTTATTGAAAATATTCTTACTTGAACATTTATTGATCATGCTAATACAAAAAGTCAAATTGAAGGTGATATGACTTGTAGATTCAAGTTGGCAACTACAAGTTGACACACATAATTCCTCAAGTAACCCAAAAACTGAATTTCAATTTTACTGTGTTATGAATCTAAAAGTGACATTAAATAATAGTACACTAATAATTCTGTTATTGTTGGTGCACATCTGCCTGTTATGCTGCAGTTGACTAGCCAATGAAAATGCTCCAAATATTTTTAATATTATATATATATATATATATATATCATCTTTCTTGAGAAAAAAGATTTGAGGGTTTCTATACAACATTGGGTGAGCAATTTTTGTGAGGCTCTCAACGAGTACACTAAGTAGATCAGAGTTGCATTTGCTTTGTGTATATTATCATTCTTAGTGTTCTTATTGAGTTCTTGTTTCTAATAAATAGATTCCTACTGTACAGAGGGATTTGATAACTAGCAAGCCTTTGCGCTTCGTTGTTGATATATAGCTAGAGTTAGCTATTGTGAGTTAGTGAAGTCTAAGTTTCCTAGAGAGCCGATTTACCACGTAGTTGAGTAGCTACTTTGGAGCTTGAATATATGGTAGAATTATGACAGTAAGGGGAAAGGAATTTAGAGGTAAATTCCTTGATTGCAATACTTTGTAATTACATATCTTGCTATTTTAATGAGAATAGAGTTAGGTTGAAATCCTGTGAGTACAGGTCATGGTTTTCACCTCCCTTGAGCAAAGGTATTTTTAGGCCAACTTGTGTACTTTGCTTCTTTACTATTTTACTTGTTTATTGTTCATTCAAGGGACCAGATCCATCGACACTCAGTAGATACGTACATTCCATCAGTTGGTATCAGAGCAGAGACTCTCTAAAAGGTTGACACCTAGAGAGGATCCTAAAGAAGAAATGGCAGTTCCACTGAATCAAGAAGAGGTTCAGCCATCTACCAAGCCTCTTTACTTTAATGACAATTCTATAATTAGTGAAAGACTTATATACAAAACTTTCTCATGACTAAAGACAGTGAGCTACGGAACATTGTGCTTAATGGTCCTCATGTTCTCACTCTAGAGGTGAAGAAGGGAGGAATTACTAGAATAGTTCTTAAGATTCAACAATAATACAGTAATGATGACAGAAAGAAAATTGAAAAGAATTACAAAGCTAAGAAGTTATTTGAGTATGGAGTTAGATCAAAAGAATACAATCATATCTTTGCTTGTGACTCACCAAAGGAAATTTGGGGTTGCTAACTACTGCTCATAAAGGTACTGTGAAAGTGAAGGAGTCCAAGGTGTATATGCTCACTAGTCAGTATGAAAATTTTACCATGAAAAAAGGAGAATCCATTCATTCTATTTGTTCCAGGTTCTCATCAATTGTCATGAACTTTGATTAACTATTCATCCTAGCAAACAAGTTAGGAATATCCTTAGAATTCTTCCTAAGTCATGGGCCAGCAAGGTTGATAATTACTGAAGCCAAGGATCTGAAGGTGCTGACTATGGATGTGTTGATTGGTAATCTACAAACTCATAAGTTTAATAGAGAAAATGTTATTTCTAACAAAGACAAGTCACTTACTCTGAGGGTGACACAAGGTACAAAATCAAAAGAAGATAAATATCATATGGCATATCTTAATAGAAGGTTACAAAAATTAGAAGAAAACATTAAAGTTTCAAGAAGAATGGAAATCCTAGCAGAACTACTACTTCTAATTATCTGTGTCACAAATGTAGAAAATTAGAACATTTTATCAGAGATTTCCTAATGCATAAGATAGAGCATAAATACTATGTCAAGGCCAGAGGCAAAAAAGACAAGTCAAGAAATCATCTCCCTAATAGATGAAGCAGAAAGGCTATAGCAGACTATGTGGTGAAGAAGGCTCTTGTTGTTTGAGAAAATTCCTCAAGTGAGTCAGGGGATTCTAAGACCTTAGAGGATGACTCCTTGGTAGCTGTGAAGGATTACAATGAAATCTTCAATCAAATGATTGCATTTACGGCAAAATCTTACAATGATGATGATAAACCTAAGGAAGAGGCTATGTTAGATACTAACCAAAATTTGCACATTCTTTCAATTAAGAAGTTGAGAAAGTTAGTTGTTATTCTTATTGATTAGATTACAAAGTTAACTACTGAAAGTAATCTATTGAATAATCAATTAGATCTTATTCAAGATGAAAAACTTGCCTTAGTTTCTCAGATATCTGAAGTGGGGAAACATGTTTTAGATTTGGAAATAGAAAATGTAGCTTTTAGTAAAGAATTGAAGGAAGAAACAAAGAATTATCAAAATGGGAGAGAAAAGGCTAGTAACTTGCAACTTGAACTTAAATCCTGTTTGAATGATGCTAAGACAAAATTGGGTATGGCTATAGAAAAGAATATTCAATTATAAAGGAACCTAGTTTGAGTCAAAAAAGAGTTGTCCAAATCACTCAAATGGACTGCTTCTTCTAGAATGCTTGAAACTCTAATTCATGGGGGAGACAATAGTAAGAATGGTCTAGGATTTGTGAAGAAAGGTTTGTCTCATACCACTCATAGCCAAAATGTCAATATGTTTAATTTGTTATTGTGCACTCACTATAGAAGGGATAGTCATAAAAAGATCAATTGTCCTGCAATAAAAAAAATTTAAAGAACGTTTGGCATAATATTTAAACAAAAGAAAAGAAGAATTAGACCTGGTCCTAGGTTGAACTCGCAAAATAATTCTAAGCAGAAGAAACTGATATTACCTCCATAGATAAGAAAATTGCTAATTACCCACTTATCTACATATTGGGAACTCAGATTGAAAAAAGCTATGTTACCTCCCTGGAAAATAAGTTTGCTAATTACCCCCTTATCTGAATATTCTGTAATCAGATTGAAATTCGTTCCTAAATCTAATAAGTGATTTCATATAACTGAGTGAAGAAAGTAACAGCCAGTGCTGATTTATGGATAGTGGCTACTTAAAGCATATGATTGGAGATGTTGAAAGCTTTCTTTCATTCAAAGCACTTTAAGGTAGAGTTTTCTCATTTAGGAATGGAAAAAAAAGTTTATTCTTTCTATTGGAAGGATTGTATGATCATTAGAATGATCAATAGAAAATGTTTATTATGTGAATAGACTGAAGTCTAGTCTATTGAGTTTATCTAAAGTTTGTGACAAGAACAATGAAATAAGATTCTGCTCAGAAAACTGTATTCTTACCAACATAGTTTCACAAAAACTAATGAAGGTTATTTGTTGGTAACTCAAATTCCATCAAGGCTTATAGAGTTTTTAACAAAAGAACATAGTGCATTGAAGAAAGTGTCTATATGATCTTTGATGAGTCTAATGAACTTGAAAGATTGAAGGATCAAGATGAGGCTGAGTTTGAAGAACTATAGCAGCTCCACAGAGATGTCGTTAATGCTTATCAAGATGCTAAAAACAATCAAGAGTAAAATAATTTTTATATTGATTTATCAAGATATGTAGGTATTCCATACAAGGGACTTGGTCCTGAATCAAATGGAGATGATGAACAAGGCACTACTGAATAATTTAAAAATGTAAATAATAGAGAAGTTAGTGTATAAATTAAAGAAGAAAGTCAGGGTCCTAAATTATCCTCATGGAAACATAGGTCTTCTCACCCTTTGGATAACGCCATCTCACCTTTGGATTCTAGAATTTAAACTAGATCGATGATAAGGAACATAGCCGCATTTTTAGCTTTTATCTCTTATATTGAGCCTAAATATATGAAGGAGGCATAAAGAAATTTTTATTTGCTAAATTCTATGAAAGAAGAGTTGTATTCGTTCAAAAGAAGTAAGGTATGGCAGCTGGTCCATAATCCATCTGATAAAACAATCATTGGAATGAAGTGGGTCTTTAGGAACAAGCTAGAGGGACATGGTGATATTGTTCAAAATAACTCAGGTTGGTGATTTAAGGATATAACTAGGAAGAAGGCATTGATTATAATGAAATATTTTTGGTCCTATTGCAAGAATGAAAGTCATCAGAATTTGTATAGCTTTTGGAGCATTCATAGTTTTCAAGCTTTATCAAATGGATTTCAAGAGTACCTTCCTGAGTGGCAATCTAAAAAAGAAAGCATTTGTTAAATACTCTCCTAGATTTGAAGATGTTGATCATCCTAGCTATGTGTTCAAACTGGGCAAGGTTTTATATATCTTGAAACAAGCAACTAGAGCTTAGTATAACATATTGTCTAAGTTCCTACTGGAGAATGGGTTCAAAATAGACAAAATTTATAATAAAGACAAGAGGAAGGGACCTGTTTATCATATAAGTTTATGTTGATGATATGATTTTTGGTGCTACTTCTGAGTCTATGTGTGGGGAATTCTCAAACCTAATGGGGAGTGAACTTGAATTGAGCATGATGGTTTAATTGAGTTTTTTTATTTTTGAAAATTAAACAAACTCCTAAAGGAACCTTAATTAGTCAAGAAAAATACATTAAGGAGTTGTTGAATAAATTTCAAATAGAGGATGCAAAGCCTATTGATACTCATGTGGGAACAAATTCCAAGTTGGTTGTTGATTAACCTGGTCCAAGTGTTAATGAAAAGATGTACATGCTATCATAGGATCATTACTATATTTAACTATAGGTCAACCAGATATTGTGTTAAGTCTTGGCATGTATGTAAGGTTCCATTCAAAGAGAAAGGAGTTTCACTTGAAGGCAGCTAAAAGAATCCTGAGCTACTTAAAGAAAACATAGGACTTGGTCCTACAATATCCTATCGATGATTCTTTTAAGTTGGTTGGTTATGTTGATGTTAACATTGCTAGGTGTCAAGTAGATAGAAAGAAAATTTTTGGAATGGCTCACTTCCTTGGATTATATTTTGTATCTTAAGGAACCAAGAAACAGAATTTTGTTGATCTTTCAACTGCTAAAGCTGAATATGTAGTTGTTGCCTCTTGTTGTGAACAATTGCTATGGATAAAACAATACTCAAGGATTTTACTGTCATCACGTATATCATTCCACTATTGTATTATAATACTAGTGCCTTGAATAAGGCTAAGAACTCTGTCAATCACAAGAGAACTAAGCACATTAATGTGAGACATCACTTCTTATGGGACAATATTGAAAAAGGGAATATTTGTATATAATTTCGCAAAACTGAAGATCAAATTACTGACATTATTACTAAGGCTTTCAATAAGGATTTGTTTCAAAAGGATTTGTTAGAAAAAAAATAATGTTGGAAAACAATTTTGAGCATAGTATCTGAAAATTTAGAGAGGGACCCGATCCCTTCTCAAAAAGTTAGCATTCTTTTTATTAATTTTGATTTGCATCTGAGAACTATCTGCACTGCCTCACATAGCCTTGTGTTAGTTGATAGTTGTCTAATTATCTTAAAGACCCATTCATCCTCACTCTTTCTAGAGGGACCTAAAACCCTTTATTTTCTTCTACATTCCTTTTTATTGTTAAGGAAAGGACCCCAAAGACTCTTATAAAACCTTCACTTCCTTATCTAAACCTCTCAAAACCTGTGACGCCCAAAATCCCATTAAGCCAGACTAGCACCCGTTATGAATAAGGCTTGGGAGAACCAACCTGTATCTATACACTTTCTATACACATTATAAGGAATTCCTACATTTAACATACTTTTAAGAAAGTAAACAGTGATAACAAGCCAAAAGGAGATGCATATGGCTAGGCCATTGGGGCCACGATGTTTAAAGGATGAGACATGACCACACTTTAATTTACATAGTCTACAAAGCTTCTAGATAAGGAAAAGTATCTAATAAGGGGGGATAGGCCCCACCTCAGCTAACTATATAATAGAAAAAAGATATAAGTTCTAGACACACAAAATCCAAAGCAACTTGGAGCTTGGAAATAGCAGATGGATATCCTGTACTCCTACTTGGGAGATCTACTGACACCTGTACCTGCAGCATGAAATGCAGGTCCTCGGTAAGGGACGTTAGTATGAGATAATGTACTGAATATATAAGGTAGGAAATATTGTATTTGAAGTAACAACTCAAATGAAACTATGCACTGGTGTAGGATAAGAGACCACCCCTTTGTTGTACTATGGGATCATGTACTTTATGTTCTTTTTATTACTTTACCTTTACTAGACAATTTGTACACAACATATAATACAAATGACCAGTTGATCAGTGGTAAATCTATATCAAAATCGGTCCTGGTTAGGCTTTACCTTTAACCCATTGGGCTACCCTCGTCCCCCCCCCCCATAATAGGATTAACCCTGGCTAGGTGATTCTTCCACCCCTCGAGTTATCACCCATCAACAAATAATATACTTTACTTTATCTTTCAATTACCTTTGAGATGATTCTTTTAGTGGTCGTAATGTTGGAGCTGTAAGACTATAGACATAACATACGACATATAAATAATCACAAAAGACAAGACCACAATGAAAGGTGTAAGTTATACAAATAATGAAATGCATAGGAGGTAAACAACACATGAACATTATTTAGTAGAACGAATTCGTGTATCTTGGTATCCAAGTATGTATGCAGATTTAAAGGTGACCATGTATGTGAGCATATGAACATGTGAAAGAGTTGATACATGGTTAATAGTTGTGTTAGAGTTGGTAAGTGCCTTTATGTGCCAAGGAGGGATCTATATTTCATGCCAAATAATATGAAATCAAGTAGCCCTACATACCTCGTTGTACGACCTCGCTATTACCTTGAGATAACCTTCCCTTCCTCCAAATATTTATATATAACATAGTAGATGATAAAACTAGCATTAGTAGCCAATAGATACATCTTGGCAGCCTAATCTCATAAAAAAATAACATACAGGCAACAAGCGTATAATTGTAAACCCGAGCATATTCCTTCAATCTTTCCTCCTCTAATCATACTTTCTAATACACATTCTCATATACATATCATGTGCAGCCTATTTTAGTGACATAACAGTCTTATAACATCCCATACAGCATAACACATAACAATTCTACGCAACATTCCAATAGGCGGCATAACATTATATCCCTTCGCTACATTTTAACGTTGACAATCCCGAACCTGTTTCAACTTTACCTAAACTGTATCCAATGTTTTCACATATAAAACCAGTCTTACAATGGTCTACAAATAGTCCCAAATTAGGTCGTGAAGCAATAATATCTAATTATCAGCTCACAAGTTTCTTTTACGAGTATAATTAAGACATCCTACAATAAATCATCTTTCTGGACTATAACAGTGATGAAGAAGCCTGGTTACATTACTATCAAACCAACCTTTATTATTAAAGACATAAGTGTAACTTCATAATACAGCTAACCAAGAAGACAAAATTCTCTTATTAACATAAAAAGTGTACCACAAACCTTAGGGTACATGTTGTCCAAAATTTTCAGCATATGTATAGTTAGCTTATTTCTCTAGTTTTTATAAACAAACCATAGTAAGTGCATAAGTAGATTTACTTAACTTTAAACTCAAGGTTTAGAGCTTCTTTAGGAATCTTTGTAAGGTTGTGAGGCCTGTTTTTCACACTTTGAAAGAGGGCAAAGAATAACCAAGAAAGCAGATTTGTTTTTGTCCAAGTTGAAGTGACTTTAGGGGGCTGTCTTCACCCCTTTTTAAAAGACCTCTTGGCCAACTTACTTTTGATTTCTTAGACTTAATATATTAAGTTGTGATGTAGCTTCTTTCTCCTTTCACTTGGGCTTTATTGGATTCAAATTGGTTGGGCCTTGGCTGCCCATTTTTCCCTTTTCTCCTTACTTAGTTTTGGGCCCAATTAGTCAAATGGGTTGTGATATACTTGGGACCATTTGATATCCTTCTTAGACTAAAAATATAGTCCATTTATGATGCTTAAACATGGTCTAAAGTTATACCCTTAACACGGACTTTATTCATAATCGAACTTGGACAAATTTGACGTCGGACCTCATCTCCATTTAGCTAGCAAATTTAAGCAAAGGAAGTAGGTGACTCACCTACTAGCTTCCTAAGTCCTACAAGCACTTCACTTCTCTCACTTCATTTAGGTTCATGATCTCCTCAATTTGACTCAAAGCATGTATACACTAAACCCTCTTAAGCGTTAGACTCACATATCACCCTATAACATGAGATTCAAGTACTTTTAAAATTAGGCGCTAATTTGAAAAGACATATCAAGTTTTATTTGTATAGTACTAGTATTTTAATGTGTGGGGTGTTACAAAACCCTACCTCTCTTCTCAAATTTCTTGCTTCATCAAACTTCCTAGAACAAGTTTGAACTTTCCAACCCCACTAGGAAAATATTTGATGCCCTAAATGAAATAGAGTTATTAGAGGTTCCTGCTACTAAAATCCCTGCTCTTGTGATCAAAATCTCAATTATTCCTCTTAATGAGAAAACCCCATTTCTCAAACAAGTACCTTCCAACACCCATGTTCTAAAAACACCCATATTCCATATCTTAATGCATACAAAACCTCCTCCTCTTGAATCCATTCACCCAGCTCTCCTTCTTGAGAATAAGGGAGTTACCTTTCAAGGTCAAATAGGACCCTCTTTGATTCTACTTTTTGATCTTACTGTGGAAGGAAACCTTCCTAAAGTTAAGAGAGGAGAGTCAAATATTCTAGCTGCAAGTGTAGGTATAGTGGCATAAAGTATATCTTAGATGAAAGAAAGCCTAAACACACCTTTTCTTTGAGGAAAGAGTCGAGATACATTAGGATTCGATAGGTAATCCCACCTAAAAATTGTTACTCCTCAAAGGATCTTTCCTCTGCCAGATTCTGTGTTAGATGAAGACAAAAAAGATAATGTCCTATTGTCTTAGAAAGTAAAGGAAGAATGGTTCCTACATCTAGTAAAGGTAAGATGAAGGAAAGTAGTGAAACACTACCAAAAAGTCCATATCTCACTAGAGGACTAACAAGGAAACTGATGAACGATACAATAAAAGAAAGTAAAGTCTTTAGCTGGTAGAAGACCGAGGAAGGAAAATATTATGGAGGACCTGGTCCTAGAAAAGGATGTGATAGACATATCATAAGATGCTAATGAGAATAAACCACTGAGTAGTGTTGCAGTAGTGAATAAAAGAAATGTTAGATTGTCTCAATAGAGAATTGTCTAGAGATTAAGGAAAGGGATAGTTGAGGAACCAGTCTCTTAACCTAACAAGGAACCTAGTTCAAAAAGGAAGAGATAGAAGGTTGAGATAGAGCTATCAAAGAAAAAACGGTGGAGGTACTAAAAACACAAAGAGTTCTTAGTAGACGGGCCTTTAACCCCAAACTTATTTCTAAGCCTAAGATGTTTGGCTTAGCTGATACAGTTGAACTATAATCCTAGACTCATTTGTTTATGGGTCATGTTCCAATTCTACATGAACAACAAGTAAAAAAATTTTATTGTGATGCATCTTGTGAAGATGATGGTAATCTGACCACTAAGGTTAGTAAAATAAGGTTGCATATCAATGAGCAAGTTTTGGAGAAGTTCTTAATTTACCTTTAGAAGGCATAAGTCCATAATGACAAAGACCTACTCCAAGAATATTGTGGAAGTCCGTGGGAAAATGCCGAAGCTCAACATTGCTGGTAATCCCAAGAAGTTTCTAAAAGAAGGGTATCAAATATTTTTTGAATGTGTGAACAAAGTCAGTCTTTCCATATCAGAGAAAAGGATAGTGCATCTCCACTGATCTATTTGAGATGGAAAACTTGAGTAAGTTTGAGGTTATAAACCTTCCAACAATCATTTTGGAGCATATGTGCAAGATAATGATTGTTATGGATGGAAAGCATAGGGGCATATGTATTTTATGTCCAAAGTGTTTGAATATTTCGGGATTCCTCTCAAAGCAGATGTAAAAGATACTATAAGACAAACCTTCTCTTCAAGCACTCTTGTAGAATGTGAATGTGCAGAAGGGAGGACAGATCATTTGAGCAAGATGTTTAAACTACTTGCAATATAGGAAAGGCTAAAATAAGAGATTGAGAATATAACCACTCTTATGAGCTCAAAAGATGTAGAGATAGATTGTAACAACCCTCAGTTTGGAAGCTTAAAAGTGTAGAAAAATAGAATGAAAAGTGACAAGGATCAATTCATGAGGTCGCGTCCATGACCCATGAATGAAACCATGAGTGATAGGTCTGCCCTGTGAATATGAACATCAGGAAAGGTAATAAGTTTCCAAGTGTAGGGTAACCTATGTAGGGATTGACGGCTCGTAGATAGGGTCATAAATGAGTGTGCCAAACCTAAAGGAAATTTAGAGTTTGTGGAAGGACCATAAATAACAGGATAGTTTATAGACCACCCCACGGCCTGTGAAATGTTAAGTGAAATGTTAACTGAAATGTTGCTAAGTATGGAAGGACTCCACAACCTATAGACCAAAGGACGGTTCATAAGAAGGGGTTTTATGGTTTGGGTTTGGCCAATAGTTTCTGAAGATTGAAAAAGTAGAATAGTATTACTAGAATGAAGGTCCATGGTTCAAACCATGACCCAAATTAGGGTCTCAGAGATGGGATCCAACAATTTTAACGAAGAGCAATTTTATCCTTTTCACTAAATCTTATCCTAAAGCATGTCACTTTGGGACACAAAAGGTCCTAGATCAAACCTTAAACCCTAAGTATTCCTCATTCCTTTCATTCTCCCACTTTCAAAAGTTCTAAGGCATTCTTTCTCTCTTCAAGAATAAGCTAAGGAGGCTAGTGTTTCAAGGGGATTCTTTCATAAATAGCAAATTCCTTCTTCCTAAGCTTCACCAAGGTATGTGAGCTTGATTTGTGTCTCCTTTCACCCACAAAGTCCTACATAATGTCTATTACTTTTCTTTATATTCCATGATACTATATTACATGTTAATGATGATTTCATAGTATTTTAAGATATTACATATTTCTAATGTTATCATATGATGTTATGTTACATGTTTTCATGAATATTAAGTTAATGATGATGACCCCGATTATGTGGGTGTAAGTAATAAAGTAAGTTGTTTTACCATGTTTTGAATAAGAATATTTTCCTATGATTATGTATGAATTATGATAAAGGTTAGGGCACTAAAGAAAGGTTTTAAAGCTATAACTTGTCAAAGATATAAGTATGTTGACAATTACCCTAAAGATATTTAAGAAGGTCCCCAAAATAAAAGGATAATACTCACTTAGTGGTACCTTAAGTTTGAGCTATTGTTAAGATTGCTACTTATGATTCTAAGTTACATGATTGACTAAGCTTACATTTCAAAGATTCATAGGATGACTTAGCACCAAATTTGACATTGAAGTGAGGTTGGTAAGGGAACCTTAGCAGTAACCCTTAGTTTCATTAACTATGTGCCACCATAGAAGCCCTTGTCGACTAGGTTCGAGGATCTATGTAGGCTATTTTATGTTATGTAAAGATGCATGCAAAGTTATGGAGTTTAACGGGCAAGTAGTCTCCCCATATCAACATAGGGGGTTGTGTTGGATTTCAGGTAGTAGCTCACATGATCTTATATGTCAGTTAGATTAATTTCCACAAGGTTCATGGTTCCATCACAAGTGTTCCACTTTTGCAAGATCCTTATTCATATTGAGCATTATTCCTTGGGCATGATAAAGCCCATATCTACATACCTTTACCGTACTATATACACACATATGTTTTTTTTATGGGTGATGGAATTATAATTTCATATTTGCATTGTATCTCACATACATAGTACACTCCAAAAGTACCAATGCATATTTTACTTGCACGATTTAACCATGTTGGGACAGGGACTCCTCCATTGACTCATAGCTAGTTTTCAGGTGTTCAAGACTAGCGTTTTTGTGGTGAGCCCTTAGTCAAGGTCTCTACCATTTTTCATTCTTGCTATGCATTTCAAACGTTGATGTAAATGTTGGACTTTAGAGGCTTTTACCTTCTATGTTGTTAAATGTTGGAGTCTTTTCTATTTGATGAAAGTCGACCAATACTGGATCTGTTCATTCCATGTCTTAGATGGTATGATGTTTGAACAAATTAATTGATAATAATTTTTTAATGTTACTTCATTATCATTTGTTACCCCATAGTCTCTTTTCCTGGTATATCTCGCAATTATTTAAGTTTTAGGCCTATGAATACTTGAGATATTAAAGATGGTTAGGATGAGGTATTTTCGGGTATCTCATTTGTCGTGTTTCAACTAGGCCTTGGGTCGAGCTGTTACAAACTTGGTATTAGAGCACGAGGTTTTAAAATATTCCTCAGATATCCAAATATACCACATCAAGCAGAGTCTCATTCAAGGTTGTGAAGCACTCCGCTATCTTGAGTAAGAGGCTATAAGACGATTTAGGAAAGTCTTCCCTTCTTTTTTATTCATGTTCTGCCGTTAGTTTCATCTAAGCTTTTCCTATGACTAATGATGAACTATTTCCTATGTCTAGCTCATGCTGTCAGGAAGAGCTCATAAAGGTACTCTCAAGCAATAAGCCCCTCCGCTTATAACAAGATGATGGTGTGTCCCATACGGAGTTTAGAATCGTGTTTACTATGTTGGACCATGCATTGGTCAGTCAAGCTAATATGGAAATCATCATTTCTCCCTAAGTGCCTACTCCGACCACTTGAGTTAGAGATTTTATGAGAATGATCCCTTCGGAGTTCTATGGTTGTGATGTCGTCCAAGTTACACCTCATTTTTAAAGGCTAAAGCGGTCATTGTCAAGATATAAAACCTAATCAATGCTAGGGTCAAACCCATAGCGAATACGTAGACTCAAGAGAAATTCACCAATAAGCAATTCAAGTAGATAACCAAATCAATTCCCCGAAGGGGAGAGTTTTGCAATAATCAATAAGTAAGTAAACTAAACTAGCTATCATGAGAGATAATCAACAATAGAGAGCAACTAGGGTATTGTGTTCCTTATGATTCCCTAACTTAGTATCGCCGGATAACCTAATTCTTGTCTAGTGTACAGCATGTAGGATGGTAATTTAAGTTCGCCAAGCCTTTTGGTCAAAGGTGAGATGTGAATTCACTATGAGACTTGGCCTATCTCTATAGTGCGGAATACTAACCATTACCTATAAGCCCCAGTATAACCTCCCCTTCGTCTAGTTTGATTGATTAGACGAGAACACATCAATTGAATCCTATTAATCAATTACTACCTTTTTCTATTCATTACTACCTTGGTCCAATGAGTAACACCAGGCAGGTTCTAATGTTGGCCACCATTGAAAAACATGAAAAACAAAAAGAATTTATTAATACATGCATATACCCATTCCAAGAATTACAAATTATCTGTATTTACTTAGTTAGTTCTTCATGGTTCCCACAATCCTAATTGTGGATTTAGCTACTCATTCTATGGGTAGATGAAGAAATTATGAATTGAACAAATATAATTAAGCACTTACCCAATTAAATTAAGATCAATCAAATCCAAGAAGAATGAGAATCACAAGCTTCAAGATCAAATTTATCTACAAGTGTTTTCTCACAATGTTCTCCCTCAAGTGTTGAGTTCTCCAAGTACAAACTCTAAAAGTATTAAATAATGGCATCCCCCCTAGTGCAATCCTGAAAAATAACCTAAAAGTACTATTTATAGTAATTATAATTAAGTCCCAAGTAAAATAAAAAAAAACTAGTCGATAAACTCCACAAAAGGTCTCTACGACTCATAGTGTCTTCTAAGACTTATAATCGGGGTTTTGTAATTAGCTCCTGGGATTTTGGACTCTCTTCTATGACTTTACAACTCATCAACCAATTTATGACTCATATTGCATGTTCATAGGCTTCAATTGCATCAAATTATCCCTTACTAGAAATCTTCACAAAACCAATCAATACGACTCCTAGAATACTCCCCGACTCCTGTGCTTGTCTTGTTGAGCTGATCTTTAAATTTCAGCCTTCGCTGGAATTTTTCAACATAGAAGACTGGCATTCCTCACTCACTAAATCAAATACAGCAGTCACGAACTTATTCATTATAGACCTTGGGTCAACAACCATGTGGGGAGCATATTTAGAGAGTTAATTAAACTTCAGGGCATCCTCCATCACACTCAAAGATCCTTGTTTCAAATTCATAAACTCTACCATCTTAGCCTCCCTAAGCTCAAGATGGAAGAACCAATTAAGAAAACGCGCCTTAAACTCCTCCCAAAGTACCACATTATTGATTCCTTTCTCCTCCTTCCATTGAATAAACCATATTGTGCCTCCCCCTTGAGTTGGTAATACGCCAACTCTAGCTTCTCTTCCGATCTAACACCCATAATAGCCAAAACCTTGTAGACCTCATCGATAAACTCTTGAGGGTCCTTATCTACCTTAGACACATAGAAATCTAGAGGATTTATCCTTATAAAATCCCTCACCCGAGATGCCAATGTAGGAGCATGAGGGGTTTGGGCCCCTTGGTTGGCTTAGTTAGCCACAACTTGTGCTACCAAAGTGACAGCATCCCAAAGCTCACGATGAGCCAGTTGTTCCTCAGGAGTGTGCTCTCCTTCCTTTTATGTTAGTCATGATCTAGAATAGCAAAGAACAATCATTAGGGGGGAAATAACCTTACTATAACTCTATAGCACGACTTAGAACATGAAGAAGGAAAATATTTTCTAAACATCTCATAGCCTCTAGCTCATAGTTATGGTGCACAACACAACCATGAACAAGACTCTAATCAATGCAGTGTGTTGGACGCCGAGGACCATTAATAACCTAATGCTCTAATACCAAGTTTGTCATTATCCAAGCCTAGGGCCTAGATGTGACACGGCGAATGGGGAACCCAAAGGGACCCCAAATAAGCCTCTTAACATATCATTACATATCATTGGTCGCAGAAGCAATCAAACAACATAATAAGAGTAGAAATAAGTGAAAAAGGACTAAGGGGACACTTTCATAACATAGGCGTCAAAACAAGAGAGTCAAGGCTCAATAAATATGTCCAACAACACATCTACTACATAGATAAGAGCGGGGGCTAAGATAGGGCTCACCCTCATAGTCAATACATTCATAGAATAAAGATAGTCTTAGTATATAGCATGAGATCATAGATATTGTCCCCAGAATGGAGGACTCACCAACTAGCTTAAGAGAATTTGTATCATCCATATGGAGGAAGATGCTCAAGTGGGTCTCCGATTCCTACATGGTGACATCATGTAGGCATAGCATATGTATTAGTATGTTTAAATGTACTAAGTATATAGGATGCAACGTAACAAGTGATAAGAACCATAAACAAAATGCATAACATAGCAATGAATAAGTATATAGCAATGTGGCATGTATGAATGATGCTTGAAGTAAAATCATGCTTATATAGAACACAATACAGACGTAAGGAGAGACCACTAATAGTGAATATCCAAGGCATCCCACCTCTTTGGGAAGGCGAATAAGATACAAACCCCTCAATATGGTTGATGAGGTATAAACCCCCGAACATGGTTGGTGAGGCACAAACCCCCCAATATGGTTATCAAGGTACAAACCCCTCAACATGGTTGCATAGGCCTACCACCTTCCGAGTGAGGTGATTGAGGTATAAACCCCTCAATACAGTAGCATTGGCCTACCACCTCTCGAGCAAGGCGATCGTGGTACAAACCCCTTAATATGGTTAACCAAGACTACAACCTCCCGAGTGAGGCTTGATCAATTCCCAATGCTATAGAGATAATATCATATATTTATTTAATCATCATATAGTCATTCAACTCATAAGACATGCATTGGGCCTTATATTCCTCAAGAAATTATAACTGGATATTTTATCAAACACTTGGCGGGTGTGCAGTGCTAGTGTAAAATTATGCAATTTAAGAGTGGAATCATGATAGAAAATTCAGTGTAAAACCATCAACAGATACTTGGTAACACCATTAAAAAATATACATCAAAATGCTTTATCAAATCTAATAATGGATCTTATATTCATAGCTCAAAACATGCTAAAATAATCATAATTTCATAAAAATCCAACATAGTGTGCAGTGAAATTCATTATCAGTAAGACTCATAAATAAATCAACTTTACATCATGCAATTTAGGTAAAAAGAAAGCTTGGGCACCATGGGTGAAAGGACCCCTTTGTTGAAACCCACACACTTAGCTTTGGAGAACTCTTGATGAAGATTGGAAATGGAGACTTGAATCTTGAGTGAAATCCTTAAGATCCAGAAGAGATTTGGACACTTGAATTTTGATATGAAATATTGTCTAAGTGTTTGAGAGAGTATTTAGGAATGTCTTGAATGATATGCGAGTGAAATATGGCTAAGTATAGGTATTTTCACACATGGGAACACTTATGCCCAACACCCAAAGGCCTTGGACCGACTCAACAAAGCTACGCAAAAATAACATCAGCCCATGCCCCAAATGCATTGCACCAGGGGCGTGGATCAACACTAGATAACGATTTTTTTTAAAAATCAAAATTGCAATTCGTTTGCTCTAATATCGAGGTTAGACCCATTTTCCACTCATTTTGATCCCCTAAACAAGAATATGAAGTCAGATTTTTAATATCATGCATGAATTTTGAGATATATAGGGGTCATTTCATCCAATGTATTGTACTTTGGCAGCACATCAACACCTTCACTTAAAATTGTTGCTTTCCCCCGAGCGATGACTCAATCTACACAAACAATACAGTTACACACAAAACTCAACCCAATGGCATATATCGTATATATGTCAAACTCATATACCCAAACTAGCTTTTCAAAACAAGATCAGATAGCTATTCAGCAAACCAATGCAAAGTAGTGCATATGAAAACAAAACTATGACAAGAAAGGGGCTATCAACAGTCCACAATCACTGAACAACTCAAATGCTAACAATGCAATGCAAGTGCCTCATAGAAAGAAGTCTCATATTTGATACTCAATGATGATTTCATGTTTTACCTTAGGACTGTGCACAAAACACTCACTCTTACAAAGAAATTCATGCATAACGACTGATACCATAGGCTTGCCCTTATACTCATGACTCAGACCTTTAACTAACTGGACTACGATCACTTAGGACTTTCTAGGCTTGTAATGTAGGCTTAAGGGGATTTGGTATGATATTTTAGGAAAATAGTGACTAATGGCCCTCCTTGAAACTGCGTTTTTCTACACTCTTGCCCCATCAACTTTGTCATTTTTACCTTATTCTCCCTTTCTTCTTATTCAAGCTTTTTTGGGTGCTTTCTTCTCATTTTCATACTTTTTCCTTATTTTTATGCTTCTTTTTGCTTTTTTAGATCAATCTAAAGCATCTTTTATTTTTCCTGCACTCGGTACATGATTTTTCTTTATTTTCTTCATTCCTAGCTCTCCACTTTATTTATTTGCTTTTACCCTTACACTAGCCACCCTCTACTTAGTCTTTTAGCCTGTATTAAAGTACACCTATATTGAAGTACTAAGCATCCCTCCTCTGAATCAGGGCAACTTTTGGTAGCTACCCTCAACTTAGGCTTTTTGCCTCAATCAAGGTTCACAATGCTCAATGAAAGTCCAGGGCCAATTTTAGGAGTTTTCACTAGACAAGGCTAGGCTAATTAGGTGCTTTGAAAGAATTGGTACATGTAAGTCTCAAAGCTTTGGAACAAGGGATAAATCATCATTTTGGGGACACGGCTAAGTTTATCTATAATAACTCTAGGCACCTCGTATATAGAATGTGTTAGCTTGCCCCGTTCCTTTGGCTGCATGCCCTCCAAGTATATCTCCTCCATGCCTTTAACACACCACCGGTTAGTAGAGGCATCTAGTGTTAATGATAATGATGATGGTATGATGAAGGAGCACATCTGCTCCTTCCTTAGAGCCCTCCTTGGAACAACATTCCTCTTAGAATGGAGTCACCTGTGGCATGCTTCTCCTGCTCTCATCACTACCTCCCTCTTCAAACTAGGAAGGACTAGCAATTAGAGCCTGAGGCTGCCAACTCTGGCAGCAACTCTATTCTATGTTTGAGAAGCCTCTGGTCTAGTTGGGCATCAAGTATCTCTAATGACCCGCTCAGCTAAGGAGTCTAATCATCACCCGAATGTTCACCATCTGAAGGTTCATCCGTGGGCTTTCTCTTCAGAGCCTCAATCTCAGCATGTCTACCTTTTGGGGCAATAATACCTGAAACATAAACATAAACTTACCATGGTTAGCCCCAAGAATCAACAAATGAAATACAGAACTTATCTGAGTTTAATTGCAGAAGGGCTCTACGAAAGCCCCTTTACGAGTCATAGTGAACAATACAATTCATAGAGTGCTCTCATAGACCAGAAGTTTAAAAAAATTGTCACTGGAAAACTCTATGAGACCAGGTATGACTCGTAACGTGGCTTACGAGTCATAGATTTGGGCCATAGAGAACACCAGTGAATAATTAGATTCAGGCAGGAGTCCACGAGACCAATTCTCTTAAGTGAATACTCCCGCACACTCATATTCCCTTGCTTGAGGTTGATAAAGTCTTGCATCTTAGCCTCCCTCAACTCTAATGGAAAAAAATGATCTAGATATGGATCCTTGAACTCCCCCCAAGAAATGGAACCCAAATCTTTCCTCCTTTTATTCTTCCTTTGAGTGTGCCATATTTGAGGAACCCCTTTCAGTTGGAAGGTTGACAACTCCTCCTTTTCCTCTAAAGTCACACCCATAATGGCTAACATCTTATGCACCTTGTCCGCAAACTCTTGAACATCCTCTTCCACCTTTGAACCATGAAACTCAGGAGGATTCATCTAAGCAAAATCCCTTACATTTGAAGCCGGGCTAGAAGCATTCGGAACATTAGCACCTTGGTTGACTTGATTGGCTAATACTTGTGCCATTATGATTAAAACGGCCCTAAACTCCATATGAGAAACATTCTCCTCCTACTGCATAGCAGGGGCTTGAGCTTTGGCACCACCAATTAGCATACGTACTCTTCTCAGCGACATCTAATAGAAATAGCAAAGAGGGTGTTGTTAGAGAGAAGAATAACCTTAGGTATATCTAATAGCATGACATGTATCATAATAAAGTGAAACATTTCCAAAAATGCCTCATAGCCTCCTATCTATGGTTTTGGCACGTTTCACAACCATTAACAAAAGACTCTACTTGACGCGGTGAGTTGGATGTTTGAGAACTATTTATAAACCTAGTGCTCTGATACCAAGGTTATCACGTCCCAAGCCTAGGGCCTAGATGTGACACGGTAAATGGAAAGCTCAAAGGCAACCCAAACAAGACTATTAGCATATCATTTGCACTCCTTGTTTTCACAAAACAATAAAAGATAAATAAGCACATAGCAAATAATTTCTAAGGGAAGCAGGGCTTTGGACTCACACTGTGGGTATGTTATAGGGAATATGATAGACATGAATCAGATAGAAAATAAGTCTAAGGGGTATGTAAGTATGACTCATGCTAAAGGGCATTTAGGGACTTGGGACTTTCATCACTTTCCACCATAATCAATAGCATCACCTAAGGGATAGGGTCTAAGGGATAAGTCTCCATAAAATCTCAACATCAAATTATAGGTACATAGTGTAGCATATAACAACACCTCTAAGCATGAATAGGATGTGTCCCAAGATATGTTCAAGGCTCACCTTCAAACTAGAAAGTAAAGTGGAATAAAGTCTCAACATAAATAAGATAGAAATCGGGTATCATCCCCGAACTAGAGGACTCGCCAAATCTCTTCTTTCAATGATCCTAAGCTAGCCACATAGAGGATAACAATGAGCTTCGGTCTCTACATGGGTCCCCATATGGTGAAATCATACAGGCATAGAAGTATGTATCAGTACCTGGAATGTACTGGTATGCAGGTATGCAATACATGACATGGAACTAAATAATGAAATGATTCATGCTAAGTCTTATAAAAAAAATAATACATTTATAAAGGCATTAGTAAGCCATAATCAAGCAAATATTGTTTAAACATAAATGACAACTTTAGAAAGAACATAGTAGGATGCATAGATGATCATAATTGAGAAGACGCAAATTATATAAACTTGGAATGTTATATGGGTGATCATTTAGGCATTTTACTCTCACCATAGAACATGGAATAATGCACATGAGAAATAAAGAAGCTACCCTTACTTGAATACATGATAGGTCACATAAACTTAAATTAGTTAAATACATGATGTCGTACATATAATTAAAGTATTAATATTCTTGGGTGAATAATACATCACTTTTCTTGGGTGAACAATACATTACTTTACATAAAAGACTATTTTATTATGCAAGGAACATTGGTAATCATAATGGAGAATACTTTACACACTTATAGACACCATCATGTACCTTTAAGGAAAATACCATTTGAACTTGTGAAACAATGAATCATAGGAACTTTAAATCATCTTTGGGCGTAATATAAAAGAACTATTTGATTTATCATAAGGGGGACTCTTAGGAAACATGAGGAGAACTTGAACATATGTGAGACCAACCTTTAACCAACATAAACCATGTGAGTTAAGCCATGGAGTCCTGATATTTTTCCTACATCAGAGTAAAGGGGAAAGTCACTTACCAAGGTGACCTCCTAAGATTAGTGGATCCACAAAAGCTTTACTATTGAGCAACCTCTACTATCGGTTGGTCTAGAAATCAATCTCTAGTAGTGGGTGATTCCTATTTCCTATGGTGACATGTACTTATGGAACAATGGGATTCTACTAATGGTCTCTCGCCTATTCTAATGATGATCTTTTGCATCCATCCGAAGGTCCACTCGGTGGTAAGTAAACTTTCACGGAATAATCATATGGAGGAACCATAAAATTCATTAGTAGAGAGGTATTCTACTAAACCGTCCCATAAGCCTTGTAAAATAGTGGAGGGGAATTCTACTAACCCATCTCATAAACATTTTGAACATTAATCAAAATCATAAGGATATATCCTATACCTTGGCTAAGCCTCTACTATTGACTAGTATCATAATCTTGGCTAAGCCTCTACTATCAGCTAGAATCCTCATCATATCCCTTTACTAATGGGTCATCATTTCATATTCCTCTACTAATGGGTCATCATAGTCTCATGATCATAACTAGGTGGAGACTCACATTTCTAGAGCAACCCATCTTTGTCATACATATCGTCTTTCAAAACATAGACATGGAAACATGAAATTCATCTCATACAATCCTCAACTCTGTAATGTCTCATGGTATCACAAAATTTATAGCTTTGAATATCATGAATTGACTCATTAAACCGTCACATCATAATATCAAATAAAGGGTTTCATATCATTCATGAAAATTATAACATTCTCATAAACTCATAGCATGCTTAATTTTCCTTCAGTATCAACAACATCCATAACTCACATGTGCTACCATAAGCCTTCATCACATAAGAGATTTGCCACATAACTTAGTGAAAATATATTGGGTATATGTATTTAAGCTTAAAATCATAGACTTCAATAATATAGAACATGAGAGGGGTAAATTAAAGTTATTTAAGACGTCATTCAAATAACCCAACAACAAACTTGAAAACCCCCAATTTGGGTGTCATGAAAACCCTTCAAAAGTTCATAATATTTTAGAGTATTTCAAGATGTCATAGCTTACAAAGCTTTAATGTAATAAACATATCATAATATCGATCATTAATAGGAGCCCATGCATCAATAAATCAAGAATTAACAAATTTTCAACATTTTTCATGTAATGGAGTGATAGTAGAAAATACCCATAAAGAATTAATTATTAGAATCAAAAACTTTGATTAAAAATAGTTTTGGGACTCCATGAGTGAAAAGACCCATGGATGAAGATCACATACCTTAGATTTGGTGTTTCTTGAAGAAAAACGTGAGGAGGATTTGGGGCTTGACTTAGTTTTCTTGAATTCCAACAAAACTTCTTAAAAATCTTGAGAACGGATGCAGGATTTGATGAAGATTAGAGAGGAATTTGAGAGGCTTTTGGTGAGTTTTGGAGTTGAAAAATGACTATGGATGAGGTTTTCTAGTATATATAGACATTGAGTATTACCCGATTGTCCTTGAGCGAAAAAGGAAATTCTTGACCTACGGCGTGTCCAGTCCGCCTCGCAGCCTAGACACAGATAACCACTACTTGTGAAATATCACTAAAAAGATATTTTTTTGATACAGGTAAAATATACCTTGTAAGTAACTATTTTCCCACATAATTTTATCCTCTGAACAAGAATATGAAGTCAGACTTGTAAAATTCTAAACGGACTTTGAGATATTTAAAAAATATGTATCATACGATTTTTTGGGGATACATTAAGGGGTATTTCAACAATGAACAATCACCAAGCCCAAATACCCAATTTCTGAATCAATTAACAATTCAACTAAGGACAGCCAAATTTCACATAACACAATTTAAATTCAACAAGTATTTCATGTTTAAACACCATACCAATCATAATCATCAACTTAATCAATTAAGTAAGGCAAATTAAGGGTTTAAAATGAAACTGAGAACTTACCAAGAGTAGAAACTAACTTGGAGAAAAGAGAGAAGATGAATTATCACAAAACCCTAGATGCCAAAAATGTCACCGAAAAAAAGAATGGTTGGAAATTGATCAGAAAATAGAGGGAAAGGGAAAGCTAGTTAATTAGGTCAAATAGGGGTCTAAATTATTTGACCCCTCCTTTAAACTTTTACCAAGTCATCTAAAAAAGTTACTAGGCTTTTGTCTATGAAACCCCGATTACGAGTCGTAGATGGCTCTATAGCTTGTAAGCCATGGTTTCGTAGAACCCTCCGCACTTAGCAAAATTTTAGAAAACTTACTTGGGTCCACGAACCCCATTCACAACTCATAATTTGATCTATGAATCATAAAGCTGTCTTGTGGATTGGAGTGCACAATTGTCTTGCTTATTGGAAATCTCTTTAAGATGGGGTATGAGTCATAAACTGCTTTATGACTCATAGAACAAGTCATAGAGACTGAACCTAATGCTCTTCTCATCCAAATTTGCTAAGTTAGTCCTATATATGCATACTTTTCATGAAATACATTGTCACTCTACATGCAACCAACTCATTGTCCAAAATTACAATGAAAACACAAGAAAACAACTACCTATTAATCCAAAAACTAAAAATACACCTATAACTATGTAATTACATCAAACATCTTAGCTTGCCTCCCAAGTAGAGCCTAATTTATCATAACGGAATGACTTAGGCAAATTAGTTACTCAGAATTCACTAATTGCCCAAACTTTACTCTTGAGCTCATTTGGATGCTTCATGGACTGACGAATATCAAAGACAACTTCTTCGTCATTCAATCTAAACCTGAGTTAACCACTTTCCATATCTACTAGGGCTTGTCTAGTGTCTTGGAATGATCTTCCCAAGATGATTAAGACGTTGAAGTCATCCTTACAATCTAGAATCACATAGTCTGGATGGAATATGAATTTCTCCACATTATAGAGTATCCCTATAGGTTTTTTCACTGTTTGATCCTCCATTAACAACTACATGCTAGAAAATAGAATGAGACTCTATTTTCTGATTTATGCATGAAATATCGGATTTCATACCCCCTTAGAGTTTCATCTTGTGTCTCACCCTTCTTCAACAAGCGGTCAAACATCTTCTCAATTCTAGAATTGTATGTACCTGCATCATGGTTGTCTAGTGACATATAAGGACCATTTCTGAAGCCTTCTCTATGACCCCAATCTGTGTCTGGACCTATGTTCCTATCATAGTAAGTACCCCGGTTGTCTTTGAAAGCTCCATCTCTACCATAGTTTTGACCTTGGTTTCATTGACCTTGGCGCTAATAGTCCTGATTGAACCCTTAGGAATTGGTCCAAAAATGCTATGTTTGATCATTTACAAAATATGTGTCCTCCTCATAGTATGGTTCCTCATACATAGGTGCATGTAAAAGTTGGTGAACCACTACATTCACTCTCCCTTGGTTCTGATTGATCAACATATCCATGCTTGTGTGAAGCTAAGCAAGTTGTTGTATAATCTCTTCATTAATTTTGGATTACTTTGAAACACACTGACAGTACATGAACTCTTCATGGAAGCTCTATCCCATTGTCCCCATTCACAATTCATCTTAACCACTTGATTCATATGTATATTGACCCTCTGGGTTATTTATATGGTTTTACTAATATTATTTTTAAATAATTAAGCAGCATCAAGAAGTGATATGGAGGGGAAAAGCTTGGTTGGATTGACTCAGAGCTAGAGGCATCGGATACCAGGTAGGCTAGGCTTTCTCTAAATCCTAAAATGAGCTAAAATGTTTGCATATTTGAGTTGGAATATATTATTTATGGATTGAGTTGAGGATTATATATTGTATATGGTTAGATGTGATCTGGTTATTTTTGTACAACGTTATGGGATAATAGTTGTGGTATTATGAGCTCTGTTGGTTGTAGCTATTATATTACCTAAGTTCTTATCTTATATGACTACGAAGGAGTCTGGAAGGGGTTCGCTGGAGCTGTGAATATGTGGAAGGTATGTACACTGAGATTGACTCTTAATTTTATGGGTGTGTGGTCCGAGGCTACTGAAATATACTAGCTATTAAGGTTGATCTATGATTACATGCTACCAAGTATGTTGGATCTAGTATTTATATCTTATTTGTATGTATATATATGATATGGTTACGGTTATCTATATCTTTACTAAGCACTCTTGGTAAAATTTCTTGATTAAATATGATTCTATGTTTCCATGTAATTTAGATGATCCCGTATATTGTTGTTATCTGTTATGTACTTGTGACACTGGTTAGTGACCAGAGATACACCATGTCCTAGGGATGGTCATAGTTATAATGCTTAAGGAGCCATGTGACATGTAATACGAGATGCGTTGATGCCGAGCCACTAGCGGGATAGAGATGGGAGTGTGAATCTATTAGCAAGGTGTAGGTTATTTCCTATGGGCATTCTAGGTGATATGTGTTGAGACTTTAGTTATATGGGTTTGTCTTGGATCTTGGGGACTAGTATCTAGTTGAGAGGGATACATTTTCAGTGGGCCGGCACATGGTTGCATTAGACGATATCCTTTGTGGCTGCTGAGCTTTGATACAATTTTGGGTAGGTGACATCCTTTAGTTTATCTAGCCTCTTATGCCTTAGCATAAGTTATACTAACGATGTCCTATAAGTTGCTTTACACAAAGAAAGAGCTTGAGAAACGCTGAATACGAGCTAGTGCCTTGAGACTGGCATGTGTTCTAACTTGATTTATACTTGTATAAATATGTATGGCTTGTTGTTACTGAGATATGATAACTAGGAGACTACGCATTGATTATATGTCATACTGCAGCTTGACTCTAGTATAGATATGACTCAGCTTGGTTTAGGTATCCTGGATATTTATGATTTACTGTAATGGTCTATGTTTACTCTGGGAACTTGTGATTGATGAGGTTATGGTACACTTAGCCTTAGCTAGGCGTGGCCCTATGGTGTTTTGTGATGTATATACTCTCTAATGCACTGCTAATAGTTGTTGTGAGTACTAGTTCTCTCCATTCGATTCTAGGATATCTGTTGTATCTGGGAGAGATGGTGATTATGATTATTCTGCTTGGATTGAGATTGTGGGATGCCTAGGTTGAGATCATTGTCGTCTATGTTCACTCTGGGCATGATACAATTATCATTGTCCACGTTCACTCTAGCCACGATATGACTTTGGATTTTCTGATATGGATAGATCAGTCGAGTTAGTGATTGATTCATATATATTATCCCAGATGACACTCACTATCATCGTTGAGCACTGGTGGTCACATTTGTAGAGTCTAGGTCTTGGGTGACACTCTCTATGGACTTGTGTCCTAGTGGCTGCAACTGTGATGCTAGGTGATGGATCTAGACTCTGAGTACTGAGCACTAGCTGGGTTTGGGTCAAGGACCCCTACTGATATTCTTTGGGGTTGGCCCCCATGATTAATATTCTATGAGGCTAAGCCCCGTGATTGACATCCTGAGATGATACATTATTGTTTATGCAAGGAGTATTCTTTCTCCTGCAGGGATTACTTTCCACCATTATATTATGTGTTAGACCATCTGTCCCTGGCTGACTACTCGACCGGAGGCCAGGTTAGAGAGGATTGTGGATCGGGTGCCACGTGCCGGCATAAGGTTGAGAATCTAGTTGACTCATGATTATTGGGCTGAGGCTCATGATTACTTACTCGTGAATCCACTCACCTATTCATACCTTGATTGGTTTTATGGGGCCTCAGTGGGCAATCAGGCTAAGACACTAGGGCCTTACATCCACGTACAGCTGACCCTTATTCTGATGATGTGGAGAGTTAGGCTCTATGATGGTTCTATGGGATTCAATGATGATACTGAGGGATTCTGTGATTACTTATCAACATGATTATTGTGTGTAGGTGTACCTTCTATATTTATAGGGTCCCAGTTGGTGTACAAGCATAGATACTAGGGCCTTGTACCCGAGTACAACACTATACCTCAATAGGGGGCAGCTGTGGTATTGTATTACGCAGTCTTCATTAGTCGATACCGATGTTCAGTAGTTGGGTTTGTTTAGGTTATCATTGTTCTTCCATTTGCTTGGTTCAATTATGGTTTGAGGGTTCCAATACATGCCTATGCCTTGATCTAAGTTATTTTGCTTCACTGTTGCAGTTCCATACATTTGGACTTTACTTATGTTCACTATTTCACTCGGTCAACTGATGATGCCTAGTAGGTCTCTTTTCTAGTACTCACCCCTACTTTTGCATCTCCCTATGGTACAGGTCTAGGTACAAGTCATGATAGTTCATTTGGGCAACTTCGGGAGCACTCAGAAAACTTTTGGTGAGCACCGACAGCTCTGGCTTTTTCATAGTATCCTATCTATTGATGGTCTTCTATTGCACCCAGATATCAGCATTGTACAGTAGAGTTTGGTATTTGTAGGTGCACTCCTGGTTTTGTATATTATTATGATTATTGATATATGTGTACGATATGTCCTTGTGTTTATTATAGCTTTGTACAATTGACTTCAAAGTTCTGGGTAGGTTTCATCATATATATTATTGTTGTATTGATTTGGTTTGGACTAGAAAGCTAGGACAGGTACCCTTGGGTTGGAATTAGCTTGCCTGTAGGTGGGACTTATAGTCGCCATCATGACCAGGACCGAGTCACGACAATACACTCAGCAATCCTTGCAAATGGTTGATCTAAAAACATGCTCTCGATGATAGCGTCAGCACAAGCCTGCCTATTCTCATTAAGGGCATGGTAGAAGATCTCCACCAAGGCATAATCAACTATCTAGTGGTCAGGGATGCTCCTCAGACATTTAGTAAATCGCTCTCAAGTAGTGTTTATCGAATCACCAAGAAGTTGCTCAAAGTTGTTAATTTGGTCCTTCAACTTGAGCTTCTTTGATCTACGGAAGTACCTCTCCAAAAAGGCCTTCTACAAATCTGCCCAGTTAGTGATTGAACTCTATGGGATCTCAGATAGCCATAATGCATCATTTCCCATGAAAGACAATTAAAAGACACGAAGTTCCACAGCATCCATAGATAGATTTTGTGTCCCTATCACACTCCTACAAACAAATATCACATTTGGAGTCCCTACAACATTCCTATCCTGTTAATGGTCTACAAACATTGGAGCAAGATGTTTGAAATACTTGCAATATAAGAAATGTTAAAATAAGAGATTGAGAATAGGACCACTCTTATGAGCTCAAAGATGCAGAGAAAGACTGTAAAAACCCTCAGTTTAGAAGCCTAAAAGTGCAGAAAAATATACTGAAAAGTGACCAAGGTCAATTAACAAGGTTGAGTCCACAGCACATGAATAGATCCATGAGTCATAGGTCTGGCCCATGAATATGAACTTCAGGAAAGGAAAAAAGTTTCCAAGTGTAGCCGCATAGCCATTGACTGCCCATAGATAGGGTCGTAAGTGAGTCTAAAGAAAATTTGGAGTTTCTAGAACAAGGACTACAATTAACAAGATAGTTTATATACCACTCCACTGTCTGTAGGAAGCCTTCATAAAAAGAGGCCCATGGAAGTGAAATTTTGCTAAGTCTGGAAGGAATCCACGACCCATAGACCATAGGACAATCTATAAGAAGGGGTTTTATGGTTTGTGTTTGGCCAATAGTTTCTGAAGATTGGAAAAGAAAACAGGATAAGTAGGACTGTGGTCCATGGTTCAAATCATGACCCAAATTGGGTTCTCATAGATGGGATTCGACAATAGTAATAAAGAGCAATTTTATCCTTTCAGTCAAATCTAATCCTAAACCATGTCATTTTTTAGGACTCTAAAGGTACTAGATCAAACCTTAAATCCTAAGTATTCCTCATTCCTTTCATTCTCCCATTTTCAAAAGCTAAGGCATTCTTCCTCTCTTCAAAAATAAGCTAAGGAGTCTAGGGTTTCAAGGGGATTCTTTTATAAGCAGCAAATTCCTTCTTCCTAAGCTTCACCAAAGTACGAAGTTTGATTTGTGTGTCCCCTTTCACCTACAAATGCCTCCATAATGTCATTTACCTTTTCTTTATGTTCCATGATACTATCTTACATATTAATCGCGATTTCATGATATTTTAAGATATTACATGTTTCTAATGTTATCATATGATGTTACGTTACATGTTTTTATGAATATCAAGTTAACAATGATGACATTATATGGGTTTAAGTAATAAAGTGTGAGTTGTTTTATCATGTTTTGAATAAGCATATTTTCCCATGATTATGTATGAATTATGATAAAGGTTGAGGCACTAAAAAAAGGTCTTAAAGTTATGACCTGTCAAAGATATAAGCACATTGATAATTATCCTAAAGATGTTTAAGAAGGTCCCTAAAATGAAAGGATAATACTCATTTGGTGGTACCTTAAATTTGAGCTACTGTTAAGATTGCTACTTATGATTCTAAGTGTCGTGACTTGCTAAGCTTACATTTTGAATATTTCTTGGGATGACTTATCACCGAATTTGACATTGAGGTGAGGTGAGGTAAGGAACCTTTGTAGCAACCCTTAGTCTCATTAACTATGTGCCACCATAGGAGCCCTTGTAGGCTAGGCTAGTGGATTTGTATAGGCTTTTTTCTGTTATGTAAAGATACATGCTAAGTGACGGAGTTTCACCCAGCAAGTGGTTTTCCCATGCCAACATGGGGGGTTATGTTGGATTTCATGTAGTTGCTCACATGGTCTTATATGTCGGTTAAGGTTCATTCCCACATGGTTCATGATTCTATGACATGGTTCTATCACATGTGTTCAACTTTTGCATCATTCTCATTCATATTGAGCATTATTCTTTGTTCATGCTTAAGCCCATATCTATGTACCTTTACCATCCTATACACACATATATATGGGTGACGGAATTATAATTTCATATTAGCATTGTATCTCACATAGATTTTATATTCCAAAAGTACCAATGCATATTTTGCCTGCATGATTTAACCACATAGGGACAGGGACTCCTCTACCGGTTCGTAGCTAGTTTTCAGGTGTTCAAGACTAGTGCTTTTGTGGTAAGCCCTTAGTCAGGATCTCTACCATTTTTCACTCTTGTTATGTATTTCAAACATTGATGTATATGTTGGACTTTAGAGGCTTTTACTTTCTATGTTGTTAAATGTTGGAGTCTTTTCTATTTGATGAAAGTCAACCTACACTGTATCTATTTGTTCCATGTCTTAGATGGTATGATGTTTGACCAAATTAATTGAGAATAATTTTTAATTTTGATTCATTGTCATTTGTTTCCCTATAGTATCTTTTCTTGCTATATCTCGCAATTGTTTAAGTTTTATGCCTATGAATGCTTGAGATATTAAATATAGCTAGGATAAGGTACCTTTGGGTATCTTATTTATCGTGTGACAACTAGTCCTTGGGTCAAGCCATTACAAATATCATATTACAGCATGAGGTTTTAAAAGGTTCCTCGGATGTCCAAACGTACCACATCAAGTAGAGTCTCATTTAAGATTGTGAAGCATGCCACTATCTTGAGTAACAGGCTACAAGTTGGTTTTGGAATGTCTTCCCTTCTTTCTTATTAATGTCCTGCCTTTAGTGTCGTCTAAGGTTTTCCTATGCCTAACGATGATCTCCTTCCTATGTCTAGCTCATGCTGCTAGAAAGAGCTCAAGGGGGTACTCTCGAGCAATAAGCCCCTCTGCTACAATAAGATGATGGAGGGTCCCACGTGGAGTTCAGAATCGAGTTTACTATGTTGGCTCAAGCATTGGTCAGTCAAGCTAATAGGGAGATCTCTATTCCTCCCTAAGTGCCTACTCCGGCCACTCAAGTTAGAGACTTTATAAGAATGATTCCTCTAGCGTTTTATGGTTCTGATGTCACCCAAGTTACACCTCCCTTTTAGAGGATAAAATAGTCATTATCAAGATATAAAACCTAACCAAGGTTGGGGTCAAAGCCATAGGGAATACGTGGACTCAATACAAATTCACCAATAATTGATTCAAGTAGTTACCAAACTCAATTCCCCAAAGGGTGGTTTTGTAATAAATAATAAGAAAGTAAAATAAACTAACCATCACCAGAGACAATCGATAATAGAGAACAACTAGGGTATTGTGTTCCCCATTATTCCCCCACTTATAACCCAATTCTTGTCTAGTGTATAGCATGTAGGACAATAATTTAAGTTCACCAAGCCTTTTGGTCAAAGGTGAGAGGAAAATTTCACTATGCGACTTGGCCCATCTCCATAGTGTGTAATATTAACAATTACCTATAAGTCCCCATACAACCTCCCCTTTACCCAGTTCAGTTGATTAGATGAGAACACATTAATTAAATCCTACTAATCAATCTCTTTTCCAATTCATTACTAACTTGGTCCAGTCAGTAACACTAGGCGAGTTCTAATATTGGCCACCATTAGAAAACATGCAAAATGAAGAGAATTGATTAGTACATGCATCTACTGATTCCAAGAATTGCAAATTATCTGAGTTTACTTTGTTCTTCATGGTTTCCACAATCCTAGTTGTGGATTTAGCTACTCATGCTATGGGTAGATGAAGAAATTATGAATTGAGAAAACATAATTAAACACAGACCCAATTAAATTAAGATTAAGCAAATCCAAAATGAATGAGAATCACAAGCTTCAAGATCAATTTTACCCATAAGTCATTTCTCACAATCTTCTCTCTCAAGTATTGAGTTCTCCAAGTACAAACCCTAAAAGTACTAATTAATGACGTCCCTCCTAGTACAATCTTGAAAAATAACATAAAAGTACTATTTATGGTAATTACAATTAAGTCCTAAATAAAATAGAAAAACTGGTCGGCTAACTCCACGAAAGGTCTCTACAACTCGTAGTGCCTTATACAACTTGTAGTTGGGGTCTTATAGTAATCTCTTGGGATCTTGGACTTCTCTTCTATGAATTCACTTTACGACTCATAAATTGATTTATGATTCATACTACATATTTGTAGGCTTTAACTGCACCAAATTGACCCTCACTAGAAATCTTTACGAAACCCATCAATATCACTTGTAGAATACTCTATGACTCGTATGCTTGTCTAGTTGATATAATCTTCAAATTTCATCCTTCATTGAAGTTTATCACGCAACTATCTCTATGACTCGTAGAATGTTCTACGATTCATAGAGGGTCTCATAAGTCACCAAAAACTAGCAATCTTCTCTACTTTTACCCCAAATCATGGTCAACCTGACTTTCTGCAAATCTAAACACATAAAACCCACAACTATCGCATTGAGAATACACAAAATCCTAAATTTAAGCATCCAATATGTTATATTTTGGCAGCACATCAGGTTCCAATATGGAGGAGGACCCTATTGATTTTATTAATGAAGCTTTTTGGATAGTTATCACTATAGTTGTTCCATCAGAGTAAAAAGTTGAGTTGGTGTCCTACTAACTCAAGGGGGTAGCCAAATATGGTACAAGCAATGGACAGATTAGAGGGGCCACAACTAGGTCCTATTGGATGGGAAAAGTTCATGTGCCTTTCTGGATCGGTTCTTCCCGATAGAATTGAGAGAGGCCAAAGTTTAAGAATTCTCCAAATTCAAGCTAGGGTACTTGAGTGTGAGGCAGTATGCCTTCATGTTCAGTAACCTCTCCGAGTATACTTCTTTCATGGTTGCAGACCTTAGAGCCCGTATGAGCAAATTCATCTCTGAAATTTTGCACTTGTTGTCCAAAGGATAAAAGATGGCTATACTAGTGAAGGATATGGATATCTCCCAATTGATGACTTATGCCAAGCAAATAAAAGAGGAGAATATAAGGGAAAGAGCAAGGGAGTCCTAGAGGGTCGAATTGAAAGTGGGGGATACTCTCACCAAAAGAGTAAAGGTCACAAGTCCGAAAGTTGCCAAAAGAAAGGTGGACAAAGGTTTATGAATACTCTTTCTAGGTTCCACTAAAGATATGGGGGCAGTTCCTAAGCCACAAAATCCAAATTTCCCCAAGTGTGGAAGGCTCCACAAGGGAGAGTACTTGGCCGAATCGAATGTTTGTTTCAAGTGCAGGAAGCCTAAACATCATGCCAAAGATTGTAGAAGTGGCGATGCTAGGCCCCAAAAAAAAGGTGGTCAAGTCCAAGGTGCCCTAAATACCAACTATTTTTATTCTCTCCATAGTCATCAAGAGGTTAAAGAGGACCGAATGTTATCACCAGTATGTTGAATGTTTTTAGTTTTGATACATATGGACTATTTAACCCAGGAACTAACTTTTCATTTATGACTCCTTTTCCTGCTAATAGATACCATGCATGTGTTGAAGTCCTTCATAGGTCCTATGAAGTAAGTACACCTGGAGAAGAGTACATTATTACTCGAAGGGTTTATAGAAATTATCCTATTTCTATTTTGCATAAAGTGGTTCCTTATGAAATAGTGTAGCTTTCCATGGTTTTTTTTGATGTAATACTTGGGATGGATTGGTTGCATGCCTCCTATGCCTCCATCAGTTATAGAACTCGTAGAGTCAAGTTTCAATTCCCAAATGAGTATATTCTCGAATGGGAGGTAGTAATTCTTCATGTAGAGGTCAGTTTGTTTCTTTCCTAAAAGACCAAAAAATGATCTCTAAAGGGTGCATATACCATTTAGTAAGGGTCAAAGATGCACTTCCAAAGTTCCTTCCCTTGAGTCAGTCCTTATTGTAAATGAGTTCCCTAATATCTTTTTGGATGTGTTACTAGGTATCCACTCGAGAGGGAAATAGATTTTGGCATAGACATCCTACTTGATACTTAACCTATTCTAATCCCACTATATAGAATGGGTCCTATAGAGTGGAAGGAATTAAAGGAGCACCGGAAGGATTTGTTGGAGAAGGGTTTCATTAGGGATAGAAGGTCTCCATGGGCTACTCCAATTTTGTTTGTGAGAAATAAGGATGGTCAATATGTATGTTCATAGACTACTGACAACTCAACAAGGTCACTATGAAGAACAAGTAGCCAATCCTAATAATAGATGACTTGTTTGACTAATTGCAAGAGGATACACACCTTTCTAAAATTGACTTGAGATCTGGGTATCACCAACTAAGAGTGAGAAAGAGTGACATTCCTAAGACTGCTTTCCAGACTAGGCATGGTCACTTTGAATTAGTATGATATTGTTTGGTCTCACTAATGCACTCATTATATTCATGGACCTTATGAATAGGGTGTTCAATCCCTACCTCAACATATTCATAGTGGTGTTTATTTATGACATCCTAATTTACTCTCGAAGTGAGGAAGAGCGTATGAAACACTTGAGGGTGGTGCTGTAAATCCTAATGGAGCAAAGGCTTTATGCAAAATTTGATAAGTATGAGTTTTGGTTAAGTGAGGTTGCCTTCCTTGGGCATGTGGTATCAAGTTATGGTATTAATACTGATCTTAAGAACATCGAAGCGATAAGAAATTAGCCAAGTCCATTGACTACTACAGACATAAAGAGTTTCTTAGGCCTACCCAAGTGCAATAGAAGATTTGTAGAAGGTTTCTCTTCCATATCATCCCCCCCTAACCAAGTTGACACAAAAGAAAGTAAAGTTTGTGTGGACAAATAAGTGTGAGAAGAGTTTCCAAACTTTTAAGGATTGACTAAGGTCGGCTCCAATCTTGACCTTGCTAGAGTGAGTTGATAGATTTTTGGTCTATTGTGATGCTTCAAGAATTGGGTTAGGGTATGTGCTGACGCTAAATGGTAAGGTGATTGCCTATGCCTCAAGTCAATTGAAGGTACATGAGAAGAACTATCTATCACATGATCTTGAGATAGTAGCCATACTGTTTGCCTTAAAAATTTAGTGTCACTACTTGTATGAGGTTCATGTAGATGTCATCACTGATCACAAGAAACCATTAACATTTGTTCACCCAAAAGGATCTCAACTTAAGGCAATAGAGGTGGTTAGAGTTTCTCAATCACTATAACATGAGAGTGAAGTATCACTCGTGCAAAGCCAATATAGTAGCCAATGCCCTTAGTGGAGTCTCCATAGGTAGTGTGTCCCACTTAGAAGATGAGGGGAAAAGGGATCTGGCCAAAGATGTCCACAGGTCTACTAGGTTGGGGGTAAAGTTAAAAGTGTCCATAATTGGAAATATGGTGCTTCATGCATCCAAGTTTTCTTTGATCAAGGAAGTCAAATCTAAGCAAGATCTTGATCCTTCCTTAGTGGAGTTAAAGGTCTTAGTAAAGGAAGGAAAGATAGCAGTTTTTTCACAAGGGAGAGATGATGTACTCCCATATCATGGGAGATTATATGTGCCAAATGATGGTGATTTAAGGAAGTTGACATTTCAAGAAGCCCACAACAATTCCTATTCTATCCAACCGAGTACTACAAAGATGTATATAGACTTGAGGGAGATCTATTGGTGGAATATAATGAAGAAGGATATTGCCCAATTTGTATACGAGTGTGCCAATTTTCAACAAGTCAAGGTTGAACACCAAAGACCAGGTGGCCTAGCACAAGACATTGATATTCCTACTTGGAAGTGGGAAGAAGTCAATTTGGACTTTGTAGTGGGATCTCCAAAGACCAAGAAGCACTTTATGTGACACCCTGTAACATTATGCTCTTGTATATCCATGTTTAAAGCCTCATTTGGTGAGGTTGGGGGTGCATGAGATTCATGGGAGACTCCTAGTACCTCAACTAGTTCAAGACTTACCTCCAAATTGAGTTTTGGGTGTTGTTTCATACAAGGGTCAACTTTAAACTAGCATAACTCTTACGACATTTGGAACTGGGTGCCCTATAATATGTGAAATGAAAGACCTCTGAGTTATCTTTGAAACGCACTTTTTTTCACCTCATTCCAACATCGGATGAAGGAGTTATAACTATTTTCGTGAGATCCTCCCATGTAGTAAAGCCCCATGGGTATCCATACAGGCAGTGTGGTCTTGTATGGCTCGTGTGAAGGTGTACGGGCCATGTCACCTGGGTTGTGGTGTCCAATAGCATTTTCTTGTCAAAGTGAGATAGGAAGGATCAGTACACGGTCCGTGTAACACTACATGATCCATGAAAGTGGCTGTCAAAGTAATAAGACGACAATTTTTCCAAGTTTCCCAACTTCCATTTTTTTCACTAAGGCACTCCATACGACTCGTAGAGTGTCACAAGGCCAGTGAAGTCTCCAGTAACATGACACATTGCCAATTTTTCCATTCGTTTACTTATGGCATCTCCATAAATTTTAATTACTCTAATGCCCTTTTAGACTTCCAATGCTATCTTAACCTTCCTAAAAGACTGAATAATATTTCAAAAGAATCAAACTCATTACTCTCATCTCAAATACATTCTTAATTCTCTCGAAATCCTCCATCAATCCCCAATTCTATTTCAAGGAAACCCAAGAATAAGATTGGATTCAAAGATTATTTACAAGCCTCCATTCTTCCCAATATCAATTCCAAGCAACTCTAGACCTAAGGTATGTGGGTTTCTTTCATGGGTTACTTTCACCCATGATACCCAAGCTTCCTTTTTCCAAAATTACATAATTTGAAGTTGAGTTTACAAATAGGTTTACTAGTATGAACATGTTAATGAACTATGTTAAAGCTACAGTGATCGACTTTGGGAGGGTCATAAACTATGAAAAGAAAACAACAGAAAGAAAGGCAAAGGATTCGGCGTATGTAAAGTTGTGACTATTTTGCTATGTTGTGAGCTATATATCTTGGATCTATTGTAAGTTTTGATGAGGTGTTTTGATTTGAATGGCTTGGGATGTTGCATGGTATTGATTGATGGTTTTACAATAGATTTTATTGCATGATTTCATCTCTAAATTGCATGGTCTTTTACCCCCACTATACACCGCCAAAGTATTTGATAAAATGTCCGGTTATGGTTTCTTGAGGAATTGAAGGTCCTAAACAAGAGATATGATATGAATGATATATGATGATGAAATGAGCTTATGTATATGATTATTCCTATATTAAGTGTTTCATAAGACCATATGATGAATCCTATGTAAAGAGTAGAACTCAACCATGCTCAATCCGGGGGGTCTAAGCACCCGGATAACCTAGTGAAGGGTTTGTACTTCTCCACATAGTGATGGGGCATCATCATCACTAACCTATATGGGGGTTAGTACTCATCAACCTAGATGATGGTTAGTGCTTATCCACCTAAGTGATGGGGCAGCATCATCACTAACTTGGATGAGGGTTAGTACTTATCCACCTAAGTGATAGGGCGGCATCATCACTAACCTAGATGGGCGTTAGTACTCATCAACCTAGATGAGGGTTAGTACTCATCCACCTTGGTGATTGGGCAGCATCATCACCAACCTAGATGAGGGTAAGTACTCATCTACCTAAGTGATGGGGCGGCTTATCACTAACCTACCAAAGGGTTGTACATTTGGAAATCAAGCTTGGTCTTTTCTACACATATGCTATCCTATATAAGCATGAGTTACTTAAGCATGTTTTACTTAAGCATTGATCATACATGCAATATTGTTATATTATGCCTATTGCCTATTGTTGTGCATTTTGATTATGATGCCTATCTCTTGTAGCATTGCATCCTACATACTTAGTACATTCAAACGTACTAACGCATACTTTATGCCTACATGATGTTACCATGTAGGAACCGGAGCTTCATTTGGTCATCATCATCCTCCACATGGCTAATGGTATCAATTCAAGCTAGTTGGTGAGTCCTCATGTGCGAGGACAATATCTATGTTCTTAATCTATGTATTAAAGACTATCCTTTTTTTTGGTATACTTTTACTATAAGGGTGAGCCCAGTTGATTGTCTTGGCCCCCGTTAAGTCCTATGTTAGAGGTGTTGTTGGGCAAGTTAAGTATCATGCTTGAGATTTGACTTACTTATGATATTTAAGCTATTTAAATATGAGTCTCTCCCATACTCCCAATTCCCCTTATTTATGTTTCTTATATTGTTTTGCATTACTTTCCCAACCAAGATGTGTAATGATATGCTATGAGGCTTGTTTGGGGTTCCTTTGGGTTCCCTATTCGCCAATCAAGTCTAGGCCCTAGGCTTGGGTTATGACACTTTAACTCCATAAAAGACTGTATGATAAAGTCATCTTACTTCCTACTGGTTAAAATAATTTTCATTGCTGAGAAGTACTCTCAATTATACATCCGAGAATTGGTAAGGTTACAATTGTCCATCATATCAGATCGTGGTGTCCAATTCACCTCTTTTTTTGGAAATATTTCCAAAGAAGACTTGGTACTAAGGTGAAGATAAGTATTGTTTTTCATCCCCAAACCAACAGGCAAGCTGAGAGGACTATTCCAACACTAGAAGATATGTTGAGAGCTTGTGTGTTAGAGTTTAATGCAAGTTAGGATGAGTATTTTCCTCTCAGTGAGTTTACCTATAATAATAACTTCCATGCAAGTATTGGGATGGTACCACTTGAGGCATTGTATGGTAGGCGATATAGATACCCCAATAGATGGTTCAAGTCGGTGAGATGGCTAGTCATGCATGTTATTGATAAAATTAAAATTATAAGGAAAAAGGTGCAAACGGCTCAAAGCCGGCAAAAGTCCTACTCTGATGTTAAGAGGAGAGATCTTGAGTTCTAAATTAGTGATTGGATATATTTAAAAGTGTCTCTTATTAAGGGTGTGATCTGATTTGGTAAAAAGGAGAAGTTAAGCCCTAGGTATATGGGGCCTTACAAAGTGATTAGGAGAGTGGGAAAGGTGGCATATGACTTGGACCTACCTAATGAGACGCATTTGATCCATCTGGTTTTTTATGTGTCGATATTGAGAAAGTCCATAGGTTATCTAAGCTTTATAGTTCCCTTTCAGGATGTGAACATTGAAGAGGATTTGAGTAATGAAAAAATACCAATTGAGATTCTAAACCAGGAAGTAAAAAGGCTAAGGAACATGGGAGTTGCATCCCCGAAAGTGCTTTTAAGGAATTATCAAGTTGAGGGTGCCACATGGGAAGTAAGAGCGGATATTATGAAGTGTTACCTGTATCTATTCCATGCTAATCAAGCTAAAGGTATTAAGATCTTCTTCTCTAAAACCTCAAATTCCTTGTGTTCTAGTTTTTGCATGACACATACACTAATTTATATGTTTATGGACTGTTTTGAGATATATGTTAAGTATGAATTTTGAAAATTTCATGAATTGATGTTTAAGTTGATTTTTGCATGCATATAGGGTTATTAGCTAATGATTAACTCTTTATAGCCTACCTTTTAGTACATTGGGGATGAATGTTCCCAAGGAAGAGATATTGTAATAACCCTCAGTCTAGAAGCCTAAAAGTGATAAAAAGGATAGATTGAAAAGTGATCAGGGTCAATTCATGGGTCGAGTCCATAGCCCGTGGATGGAACCACAAGTCGTAGGTCTATCCCATGAATATGAACTTTACGAAAGAGAAAAATATTCTAAGTATAGGGTAACCTAGGTAGCCGTTGATGGCCCGTAGGTCATTTCATAGCTCGCAAGTAAGGTTATAAGTGAGTGTGACAAACATGAAGGAAATTTAGAGTTTCTGGAAGAAGGACCATAATTAACAGTTAATTATAACACCCCGCATTTTACATGTACTAATGCTATATAAATAAATCATGTTATGCTTTGGTCAAATTAGCGTCAATTCTTGAAAATGCT
>JAOTQJ010063932.1:0-13598 GCA_025642045.1 Solanum sejunctum | reverse complement strand
AGATACGCCTTGGAGTCCAAAGGTTTCAAATTGAGCAGGACCAAGACTGAATACTTGGAGTGCAAATTCAGTAGTGAAAGGGAGGAAGAAAACTTTGAGGTGAGGCTTGCGACTCAACCTATCCCCCGGAGGGATAAGTTTAAGTATCTGGGGTCCATCATCTAGAGTAGTGGTGATATCGATGATGATGTCACACAACGTATTGGGGCAGCATGGACGAAATAGAGGTTGGCCTCTGGAGTATTGTGTGACAAAAAGATACGAACCAAACTTAAGGGTCAATTTTACAGAGTAGTGGTTAGACCTGCACTGTTGTATGGGGCGGAGTGCTGGCCGATTAAAAAGATTCATGTTCAGAAGTTACATGTCGCTGAGATGAGGATGCTGAGATAGATGTGCAGTCACACTAGAAGCGACAAGGTTAGGAATGGATCTATTCGAGAGAAACTGGAGGTGGTCCCAGTGGAGGATAAGATGAGGGAAGTGAGACTGCGATGGTTCGGACATATGCAGAGAAGGAGTATTGATGCTCCTGTTTGGCGGTGCGAAAGTTTGGCTGTGGGGGCAACTCGAAGGGACAGAGGTAGACCAAAGAAGTGCTGGGGGGAGGTGATCAAGCAGGATATGGCGGCACTCGACCTCACTGAGGATATGACTCTAGATAGAAATGAGTGGCGATCGCGTATTACAATAGCATGCTAAGCTCTTCTTCTTCTTCCTATTCCTCCCCTCTATTTCCTTCTTCTTTATGTTTTTAGCGTTTATTATTATTTTTATTATTACTATTCCTTTCTCTCTACATTATCTTTCGTATAAGTGTTAGTTTATCATAATAACTTATTGTCATGTGGTATGCATTGTTAGTCGTACATGTTGTTTTCTTACTGTACATGTTTATTTCACTACTTTTTGGCATATCTAGTCTTTCTACTAATGGGTTCTGAATTGAGGGTTTTAGGAAATAGCCTCTCTACTTCTCTGAAGTAGCGGTAAGGTTTGCGTACAATCTTCCCTCCTTAGACCCCACTTGTGCGATATTACTGGGTATGTTGTTGTTGCTGTTGTTGCAAATGGATAAATAACAGTAGTAAAAGGAATTCCAATTATAATTGGAGGATTTAATTGATTTTTAACTAAAAAGAAAAAGTGAGGAATGCACACTTTATTTTGGCAAACATGAGTATTTGAAAGTTTATACTCTATATCAAGAGCATCACCAGAAGCCGATCTAACTACATTAGTAGTTTTTTGAAAATATTTTGAAGGAACTAATCCTTCTTGAATGCAACTAACATCTGCACCACTATCAATCATAGCCACATTAGTTATAGAAAATTGATTATCAATCAAGACTGTACATTTAATGTACCATTTTTGAGCACTTATAACTTGCATCATACCAAGAAATGAATTGTTCTTAGAATCAAGAGATTTTTGAAAATCGTCCTTTTCAAAAGCGATATTTTTACTATGGCATTTTTTGGGAAGAGAATTATTTTTCTTCAGCAGAGAAATTTAATGATCACAAAGCGTTTGACTCTATTTAAGAGATTTAATCTTTTTTTTCAAATTTTTAATCTCAATTTTTAAATCATCAAAAGTAGTATCCTTAATTACCTCAGATGTAGATTGCTTAGCCATTTGACGATATGCTTCTGTTATGGTATAGGGCAGAGAATACTTAAAATTCTCTCTTTGATTGTGAAAATCATTAATTTTTGAAGTGTAAGTAGAAGATTTTAAATCAAAGGTTGTGGCCATTTGTAAAATTATCACGAATTTTTTCATCCATAACTTCTTTTAAAGTTCTATTATATTATCAGACATAATAGTATTCATATTCAAATCTTCAAATTTATATTACAATTTGTAAAATGCATCTTCACAATTACAGATATCACCTTCACAATCCGCACAAACAACATTATTATTCTCGTTGTCAGAAAATTCAAGTAAATCAATTTCTTCATATTCAGTTTCAGTTTCAGAATATAATCTGACTTAGAACCAGAAGTGTATAACAAATCATAAATATGATCATGGACAGTATTATCAAGATTAAGAGACTTAAGCTTTTCAAGCTTGCAATTAGGAGCTATATGTCCAAAATCATCACATCTATAACACTTAATTTTAGTTAGATCTTATTTAGACCTATTCTAGGTAAATCTAGTTGACTTACAATGAGCTCTCTTAGCCTCTCTTTCTTCTTTAGATCTATTCTAGATCTTTTTTTACTATAGGGATGGTCTATATAATTTTCATGCTTATGATATCTAGCTTTTTTTCTTCCTATTAGGAAAAAGAGGTTCATTAACTCCAAACTGGGTACAAAATCACCTAATTGATTTCTTTCTTTTAATCGGTCCATTTTCAGCAGTCTGGACAATTTAAGGTCATTACAAAGGTTTAACCCTTCTTGAGTGCAAGTGCCTATAAGCTTTCCATAAGTAAAGGTTTCCCATTTGATTTCACCATGGGGTCCTCTTAAGGCTTTTCTAACTATTTCAGCAAATAGAGGAGGAAGCTAGTCTATAAACTTTTGCTTTCAATGACTTAATTTAGTCTCGGATAGTTCCATGACTCTACTAAGAAAGGTGTCTTTATACTACCTAAATTCTCCTACATGGCAACATCGCAAACCATTAAGGAGGGTACGAATAGTCTCATGCTCAAATACCTTGACCAACTTGTAAGGAGGGTGACATGTCTGTACTAATATGTTGAGGGGTAGATACCTTGATCACCTCACCGAGGGGGTGACATGCCATGGATTTCAAGTGGTATTTGCTTGGTCTATGATTATGGTCTTTTCCCACATATGTAATCTATATTTGCTAGTTATATGATTTACAAGCATGTTTTACCTCAAACATTGATCATGCATGCTATATTGATATTATATCTATCCATTGCTTATGACGATGCATTTTGACTATGTTTTCTTATATCTTATTGCATTGCATCCTACATACTTAGTACATTCAAATGTTACGCATTCTCTATGCCTACATTATGTTAATATGTAGGAACCAAAGGACCTCTCGATAATCCTCCACGTGGCTAGCTTGGTGCTTTGGAAGATAAGCTTTGGTGAATCCTCAAGTCTGGGGACACTAGCTATGTTATTCTTACTATTGATGTCTCTTTCTGTTGAACACTTGATACTAGGAGGGTGAGCTCGAAAAGTGTCTTAGCACCCTCTCCAATCTATGTTAGAGGTATTGTTGGAACAATTGATGTACTTATGCTTTAAGCTTTGACTCTTTTATGATTTATAAATATCAATACTTCCCTTAGTACCTTTGCCCTTATTTATATCTCTTGTTGTTTTTATTTTACTTCCGCAACCAAAGATGTGTGATTGCTATACTAAGAGGCTTGTTTGGGGTTTATTCGGGTTCCTCACTTGTCGTTTCATGTCTAGGTCCTAGTCTGGGTTGTGACAAACTTGGTATCAGAGCACTAGGTTATTAATGGTCCTCGAAATCCAACATATAACATTGATTAGAGTCTTGTTCATGATTTTGAAGTGTACCACAACTATGAGTTAGAGGCTATGAGGCGTCTTAGGAAATATTTTCCTTCTTCATGATATATGTCATGCTATAGAAGTTAAGGTAAGGCTTTCCCTTTAACGAATGTTCTTTGATATTCTAGATCATGTTTATTTCAAGAGGAAGACTATAGAGAGCCCGTTCACTCGAGGAGCAATCGGCCCCTCCCACTCCCCAAGCTCCTCAAGATGGGGGAGTAGCCCGTGATGAGTTCTAAAATGCTATAACTATGTTGGATCATGCTATGACTAACAAAATCAACCAAGGGGCCCAAGCTCCTTATGCTCCTACTCCGACCTTAAGGGTGAGTTTTTACTAGGATGAATTGACTGGAGTTCAATGGATACAAGGTGGATGAGGATCCCCAAGAATTAATTGATGAGGTGTATAAGGTGTTTTTCATTATGAGGGTTAATTCATAGGAAATAATGGAGTTGGCGGCCTATCAACTCAAAGGGGTGGTCAAAATTGTTCACTCAATGGACGATACAGAAGGCAAATGACAATGTTATCCCTTGGGAAGAGTTCAAAATGACATTTTTCAAATGCTTCTTTCTTATTGAGCTAAGAGAGTCTAAGATGATGGAATTTATTGACCTTAAGCAAGGGTCTATGAGTGTGAGAGAGTATGCCCTCAAGTTCAACCAACTCACCAAGTATGCCCCACAATTGGTTGTCGAGCCAAGGTCAAGGATGAACAAATTTGTGTTAATATGTCTGACTTGGTTAATGAGGAGTATAGTACCACCATGCTAATAGATAATATAGATTTTTTTCACCTCATGACATATACCGAACAACTAGAGGGGGAAAAGCTTAGAAAGAGAAGTGTTGAGTCTAAGAAGGCTCGTTTCGAAGGTGGATTCCAAAATTCCAAGGGTGGCCGATTTCCTCAAGGCCACAAGTTCTAAGGCCAAGGGTCTTACAATGCTCCTAATAGAAGGTTTACTAATGACAACCCAAGGTTCCAAGGTGGTGGTGGTGTGGTGCCTAACCCTATATGCCAAAAATATGGCAGGAGCCATAATGGCCCATGTTTGAAGAACTCTAATGCTTGCTATGGTTGTGTAGAAGTGGGTCATAAGGTGATTGATTGTCCTCATACTCATAACAAAGGTAGATATGGTCGTCCACAAGGCCAAGGTGTAAATGCAGATCAAAAGGGGAGAAGAGGCCAGTAAAGGGGTGATCCAAGGAAAAATAGATTCTATGCTCTTCAAGGGAGACAAAGAGTAGATGAGGTGTCTGATGTCATCACCAGTATGCTAAAGGTTTATTATTTTGATGTGTATGCATTGATAGACCCGAATGCCACTTTTTCTTCTATTATACCTTTTGTTGCCAAAAAGCTTAATGTTAGTCCCGAATTGTTGTGTGAGTCTTATGATGTATCTACCCCTATTGGTGAGTCCATTGTTTCTAAAAGGGTCTATAGAAATTGCCCCGTGTTCATTTTGCATAAAGTCTTGCCTTGTGATTTTTTTGAATTAGATACGCTGGATTTTGATATCATTCTTAGGATGGATTGGTTGCATGCATATTATACTTTTATTAATTATAGAACCCGTAGAATAAAATTAAAATTCCCTAATGAACTCATCCTTGAGTGGGAAGGTCATGATGTAGTGGTCAAGGGTAGATTCATTTCTTGTCTTAAATCCCAAAAGTTGATTTCTAAGGGTTGTCTCTATCATCTTTTTAGGGTTAGGGATGTTGAGTCCAAAGTCCTTCACATAGAGTCAGTTCCCATGGTTAATGAGTTTCTTGATGTCTTTCCCAGTGAGTTTCCCGGTGTTCCTCCCGAAAGGAAAATAGACTTTGGTATAGATCTTCTTCCCGACACTCAGCTTATTTCTATTCTCCCTTACCATATGGCCCTCGTGAAGTTGAAGGAGTTGAAGGATCAATTGAGAGATTTATTGGAGAAGGGTTTTATAAGGCCTAGGAAGTCACCTTGGGGTGCACCGGTGTTGTTTGTGAAGAAAAATGATGGTTCTCTTAGGATGTGCATTAATTACCGGTAACTTAATAGAGTCACCATAAAGAACAAATACCCTCTACCAAGGATTGATGACCTTTTTGGTCAACTTTAAGGGGCTAGTCACTTTTCTAAGATTGAACTTTGCTCTAGGTATCACCAACTGAAAGTGAGGGAGTGTGACATTCCCAAGATGGCTTTATGGACTAGGTATAGACACTTTAAGTTTGTGGCTATATCCTTTGGGTTGACTAATGCACTAGCTATATTTATGTATCTTATGAATAGGGGTTTTTAAACCCTACCTTGACTTATTTGTGGTGGTTTTTATTGATGATATCTTGATTTATTCCCATAGTGAGGAGGAGCAAGTGAATCGCTTGAGGATGGTGTTGCAAATCTTGAGGGAGGAGAGGTTGTATGCTAAGTATGAAAAATGCGAGTTTTGGTTGAAAGAGGTTGATTTTCTAGGGCATGTGGTGTCGGGGGATGATATGAAGGTAGATCTTAAGAAATCAGAGGTTATTAGAAATCGGCCTAGACCTTTGACTCCATCAGGCATTAGATGTTTCTTGGACTTGGCGGGTTATTACAGGAGGTTTGTAAATTATTTCTCTTCTATTGCTTCTCTTATGACTAAGTTGACCTAAAAGAAGGCAAAATTTTTGTGGACCAATGAGTGTGAAAAGAGCTTCCAAACTTTGAAAGATAAGCTTGTCTCCGTTCCTATCTTGTTTCTACCGGAAGGGTTGAAAGGGTTTGTTGTATATTGTAATGCCTCAAGAATTGGTTTGGTGTGTGTTTTGATACAAAATAGTAAGGTGATAGCATATGCATCTAGTTAACTTAAGGTGCATGAGAAGAATTATCCCACCCATGATTTGAATTGGCAGCCGTGGTATTTGCTTTGAAAATATGGCGTCACTACTACTTGTACAGGGTTCATGTTGATGTGTTCACCGACCACAAGAGTCTCGAATATATGTTCACCTAAAAGATCTTAACATGAGATAAAGAAGTGGTTAGAGCTCCTTAAAGATTATTATATGAGTGTGCATCATCACCACAGCAAATTTAATATTGTGGTCGATGTTTTTAGTAAGGTGTCTATGGGTAGTCTAGCTCATGTTGATGATGGTGGCAAATAGGTGGCAATAGAGGTTCACCAGTTGGCTAGATTGGGGGTTAGGTTGGATGAGGTTGACAATGATGGTGTATTGGTTGTTGATGGTTCTAAATCTTCCTTGATTGAGGAGCTGAAGGCAAATCAAGATCTTGACCTCGCCTTGCTAGAGTTGAAGGCCTTGGTGAGGTATGGTAAAGTGGAGGTTCTCTTCCAAATAGGAGATGGTGCCCTTAGGTACCAAGGTAGATTATGTGTGATAATTGTGGATGGTTTGAAAGAATTGATCTTGAAGGAGGCCCATAATTCATACTAGTTCATTCACCCTAATTCTACAAAGATGTATAGAGACTTGAGGGAAGTGTATCGGTGGGACGGTATGAAGAAAGACATTGCTAAGTTCATATCCGGATGTCACAATTACTAACAAATGAAAGCCGAACATCAAAGGTCGAGTGGCCTAGCCCAAGATATAGAGATTCCTACTTGCAAGTGGGAGGAAATTAACATGAATTTTGTGGTTGGGTTGCCTAAGACTAGGAAGCATTTTAACTCTATTTGGATTGTTGTGGATATAATGACAATGTCGGCTCACTTCTTACTTGTCAAAACTACTTATGGTGCCAAAGATTATGTCAAGTTATACATTCATGCATTGGTTAGATTGCATGAGGTTCCCCTATCTATCATTTCAGATCGTGATGCTCAATTCACTTCTCACTTTTGGAGGTCCTTCCAAAGAGGTCTTGGTAGCAAGGTTAAGCTTAGCACGACATTTCACCCTCAAACGGATGTTCAAGCCAAGAGGACTATCCAAACTCTTGAGGATATGCTTAAAACTTGTGTTTTGGAGTCTAAGGGTAATTGGGATGAACATTCTCCACTCATTAAGTTTGCGTACAACAATAGCTATCACTCAAGCATTGGTATGGCTCCTTTTGAAGCTCTTTATGGTAGACGTTATAGATCCCCAGTTGGGTGGCTTGAAATGGGGGCAATGGCTTTGCTAGGTTTGTATTTGGTCATGGAAGCCTTGGAGAAGGTGATATTGATTAGGGAGAGATTGAAAATAGTCCTAAGTAGATAAAAGTGTTATTCTAATGTGAGAAGAAGAGATCTTGAGTTTAAGGTTGGTGATTGGGTCTACTTGAAAGTCTTGCATGAAGGGTGTGGTCCGGTTTGGCAAGAAGGGAAAGTTAAGCCCAAGATTTATGGGTCCTTATATAGTTTTGAGGAAGATTGGTAAGGTTTAATATGAGTTGGAGTTTCCATGGAGATGGATATGGTTCATCTGGTCTTCTATGTGCCCATGTTGAGAAAGTGTGTGGGTGACTCTAATGCTATACTGCCTTTGGATGTTGTAGGTGTTGCAGCAAATAATTTGACTTATGAGGACGTCGCGATGGAGATTTTGGATAGACAAGTGAAGAGGTTGAGAAACAAAGATATAGTTTCCATCAAGGTCCTTTGGAGGAACCAATAAGTCGAAAGTGACACATAGGAAGTTGAAGCGGACATAAGAAAGCGATATTCCTATCTCTTCCATTCTACTCAAGCCGAAGTTACTAATGTAAGTCCCCTATATGATTTTAAGTCATAAGTTTCAGCCCTTATGTCATTTTGTATGCGTTTATATTTATATTGACAAGTTTATGGTGATTTTTGACATTCATGTTGAGATTTTTGAAAATGATATTTAAATGCCTTTATTGCATGCATGTCATGCTGTAATCTTCTTTATTACTTCTCTTATGTACGTTTCTATGACATTGGGGGATGAATATTCCCAAGGGGGAGATATTAAAACGCCCCAAAAATGTGCTTTGAAAATGCTCATAATCGTAGTTTTCATATATCTCAAAATTCATATGTGATATTAAAAATTCAACTTCATATTCGTGATCAAAGGGAAAAATTGAGTGAGAAATGGGTATAACCCCGATATTAGAGGATCTGTAGGAGAAAAATAATTTTTGCCAACTCTTTGCAAAACAGTGGGCATTTGCGTTGGTTCTGCGAAGCGGACCTATCGTTGAGCAGTGTTATCACTTTCTTAATTTTTCTATTTTTGCCTAAGGCAATGAGGTCTTGGCCCCATGCCCCTTTATACATAAAAGCACCTATCTTAGCCATTTTTCAACTCTATATCACTCAAGACCCTCTTTAAGACTTAACCAAATATTTCATCCAAATTCAAGTATCCCAAGCTTAATTCCAGATCTCAAGAACTCTATTCAAGTCTCCTTCAAGTCTACATCAAGAAAATCCAAGTTTAAGGTATGTGAATTTCATCCATTGAGTCCTTTCACCCATGGAGTCCAACCTTTCTTTTTATGTAAATTGCATGTTTTCAAGTTGTATTACTTGTGGGTATTACTTATTATCGATTATGATTATAAATTATGTTGGGGTTTTATGAAATGTTGATTAGAAACACATGTCTACCTATTTCAAGCTTATACTATGACATGATTTTTTATTGTGACTATGCATGTTTTGAGCTATGAAACTATGATCTATTATGAGATTTGATGATGGATTTTAAGGTATCTTACATGAGGATTTTTTACTGTGTTGGTGGGTTGATTTACATTGAGTTTTCTCATATTATTTCATGGTTTATAAGTCAAGTGACTTTAAAGGATTTTATGTATGTATTGAATTCATGAAAAGTATCTATAATGTTGCAAGTTGACCACACCTTGTCTAGGGGTGACATGCCTGTACTACTATGTTGAGGGGTAGATATCTTGACCACCTCGGGGGATGACATGCCCGTACTACCATGTTGAGGGGTAGATACCTTGACCACCTCACCGGGAGGTAACATGTCACGGATTCTAAGTAGTATTTGCCTGGTCTATGATTATGGTATTTTCCCACACATTTAATCTATATTTGCTAGTTACATGCTTTACAAGCATGTTTTACCTCAAGCATTAATCATGCATGTCATATTGATATTGTACCTATCTATTGCTTATGACTATGCATTTTGACTATGTTGGCTTATATCTTGTTGCATTGAATCCGACATACTTAGTACATTAAAACGTACTAATGCATACTCTATGCCTTCATGATGTTAACATGTAGGAACCAGAGCACCTCTCGATCATCCTCCACGTGGCTAGCTCGGTTCTTTGGAAGATAAGATTTGGTGAGTCCTCAAGTTCGGGGACACTAGATATGCTATTCTTACTATTGATATCTCTTTCTGTTGAACACTTGATACTATGAGGGTGAGCCCAGAAAGTATCTTGGCCCTCGCTCCAATCTATGTTAGAGGTGTTGTTGGAACAATTGATATACTTATGCTTTGATCTTTGACTCTTTTATGCTTATAAATATTAAAACTTACCTTAGTCCCTTTGCCCTTATTTATATATCTTGTTGTTATTATTTTGCTTCCACAACCAAGGATGTATAATTGATATGCTAAGAAACTTGTTTAGGATTCTGTCGGGTTCCTCATTCTCGTATCATGTCTAGATCCTAGGCTTAGGTCGTGACAATACATAGCTTCAATAGTTTCAAGACAACTCATAGAATGAGCTTTCAATAGCAAATCATACATGATAACTCAATACATGATAAAATCAATCATAACTCATGTTCAATAAATAATAAAAGTTATCCATGACGAGTACAACTTGAAATCATGAAATTTCTATCAAAAGAGAGGGTTGGGATCCATGGGTGAAAGGACCCATGGATGAAGATGCACATACCTAAAACTTGGAATTTCTTGGAGTAAACTTGAGGAAGATTTGAAGCTTGAGTTGGGTCCTTGAAATCTAAAGTGTGCTCTTGAGATTCTTGGAATTGAATGGGGAATTAGTTGATGACTTGAGAGGGTTTTGAGAGGGTTATGAAGGTTCTTGAGTTGAAAAATGACTAAAGGATGAAAGTTTCATGTTTAAATGAGCATTGGGTTATTTCCTTAATGTGCTTGAACATAGAATGAAAGATAAGGAAATTTTTGTACAAGGCACGACGTGGACCAATCCGGGGGCCATTTTGCACAGCTCCACGACTTAGGTGCGACGCGACCTGGTCGCGGATCGACGCTGTTTCTATTCCCCGTTACAAAAATTAATTTTCAATATGGGTCATCTAAAAATCGAGGTCTACCCTTTTTACACATAATTTTGCCCCCTGAATAAGAATATGAAGTCGAATCGTACACAAATTTTGAGATATACGAGACTTACGATATAGGCCATTTTTGAAGAACATGAGGGGTGTTACAATACCTATTGTGAAGCTTTTGGCAATCAATCTCCGAAGAACTCTCCTCAAATTTCTTGAATTTATGCTCCTCTTCTCTTCTCTTTAGTCATCGCCTTTTTCAAGAACTTAGAATGACTTAGGAATGGGGTTACGCTCAAAATGATCCATTTTGATCATGTTTTGAGTCTAGGAGCGGTTCAAAAAGGTCTGGAATGCCCCTCATGAAATTCGAAAAATAGTTCATCCCGGAACATGGGGTCTACGACGCGTACAATGTAAAATTTAGGTATTTTTCATTGAAAATTTTTCGAATGAATTTTCTAACACCATAGAAAAATTTTGGAACAAAATTAAGTGTTAATCCGCAGCAGGTGCGCATCGCACACCTGTCGCACACTTATTCTGAAATTCGTTTGCGCATTAATAAATTATCTTTTGATCCGATTACTCTAAAAATTAATCAAGACCATTTTTTTGCTCAATTTTTCATGTTGATCGCATATTCAGCCTCGAATTTGCCATCGAAGCATGGAAATATGCATTATGCGTACTTCTCCTCAGGGGTATTTTGGTAATTTTTGCTGCGTGTTATAGGACTAGTCTACATATTGTGAGGCGCCTTTTGGGGTGAACCCAAAAGGACAAATTTATGGTAGGCTAGGCCCAAGAATGGACAATACTTCACAGTATTGAGCCAGGTCATTACATAACGCTTATCAAAAAGGTCTCATTCTTCAAGAATGGAACATAATCATCTTAGCATGTCAATTTATGACAGCTTAATACCCAATTCCATATTCACGTTGACTTTTTTCAGATATTATGTATTTCTACCACATTCACTTTGAGGAATGGAGTATTTTAATGCAATATATTTTATGACTTTTCAGTAAAACCATATTATTTTGCTTTAGTCATCATTATATCATTAATATAATGCATTGGGACTTCAACCTAACGTTTTATCCATATGAAGGCCTCTTACTCCATGAATTGATGGAGCTTGAACCCAAGCTTTTGGATGTATGACCATCTTCAAATGATCATATTTTTCTTTTAGGCTTTTCTACAAAATAGGTGGGTCTTTAATTGTGAGATATTTATACTTTCAAAATTTCATCAAGATGATAACACAAGAATATCATAACTTTAGCACTGTCTTATTTTTTAAGCTTTATTTTTATCTTTAATGATGTCTTCAAGACATCTACCATCAAATACCCATGAAGGGTAGTTCTTGCCCAAACTATGAAGGACAGCGAACTCAAATATCTTAAGGTTAGCGATATCAATAAGGAATAAATAAATAAATATATAAATAAATAAATTATACCTTAGTCTTGAAACTTAACCTTCACTCTTTAAGATGACAGAATCTCGTGCTGATAACATGTTGTGAAAGTATAAAATAATACAAAGAATAAAGTAAGAGAGAAGAGAGAAGACTTCTTATTACTCTTAAATAATATTCATGTGTGTTCAAATGTATATTACAATGAAGAAAAACCTTTATATTCATAGGGAAAAAAATTGATTTGATCTCCAAATAGGAAACTGAATTGGCCTCAAGTAGGACTCCTCACTCTTAAAGGAATCTACACAATAGACATTCACTACAAATTAAATATGTTTATAGCATGTATTAATTTATTTATTCTTTTTATCTTTTTTAGTATTTTATTGTTCTACTATTAGGACTTGAAAGACAAACAATCATGTTATAATTAGTAATTAATTATTTTATAACTATTATTTATAAAATTTTCACAAAATTTTATGATTATAAATTATTTTATAAAAGATAAAATCAAATTTATAAAATTGCATTATAATATTAAATATAAAATATGGTTTTCTTTATACCAACTAAAAAAAATATTACATAAATTGGTCTGATAATTTGTGACACTCCATCCCATTACTTTGAAATGATATGAGATGTACTATCGACTAAAAGATGTGTGATTGATGTGTTGGCATGATCTATTTACGCTAAGTATGCTGCTATGTAATTAAGAATTCAGTTTTGGAGAATTTTTTATTTGGTGTATGTTATTTACATTGAATTCGATTTTTTTGTATTTACATTATGTAGGAGTCTCATTTGGAGGAGAAACATTTTCTATCAAAAAATTTTTCATACTTAAAATTTGAATTCAAAACTTTTGATTAAGAGAGAAATAATCACATCTTAATACTTCACATTATTTGCTGATATCAATAATCCTGTTGGCTATGTAAAGGTTACGTTTTTCAATCTTCTTTCTCATCGCTAGAGGATATTTTATGTACCATAATTGCACTCAATAATTCAAATGTCAACAAAAATCTTAAACTACATTTGCTAATTAGTGCAAAATAGATAAACTAATTCAACGAGTACTTTTCAGTAATCATTTCTACATGGGAAAAAGGAGTGTGTCAAGATCATTTAAAAAGGCACCAATCGTTTTGTCCACATATGGAAATTAATAATGACAAATATTAAATATGACAAAAGCAAATGAAACCATTTTGAAGATGACACTTTTCATTAGCTAAATGGTAAAATGATTGATCTGGAAATAATAATTGAGAATGAAATAAAGTTACCATTGGAGAAAATGTGTGTTCTAGACACTTCTAGGAAGCTATTTTTTGGGTTTTTATATGCCTTTTTGTTATTGTCGTAAAACTTACTTTCATTTTCAGGAAAAATATTTTGTAC
>JAOTQJ010063921.1:0-13599 GCA_025642045.1 Solanum sejunctum | reverse complement strand
AATCAGTTAGTTCTGGGATGATTGATGCATCAACATTCTATAAGTACTGCTAAGGATGAAAGATTTCCCCTCTTGTGCTTGATCTGGATAATGGGGCTAAGATAAGAGGAGCTACAAAGAATATCTTATATAAAGAAAGAAGGTGAAAGCAGGGGGTATGTATAGGCATTGTAAAAGAAAGAAGTTAAGAGGTTTATCACTGACCACCCTGTATGGAAAATGTAGACCTTCTTTTCTCAGCAGTATTTTCTTGGATATGGACTCATAACAAGCAAGTGTTAGTGCATTAGTGAGATATCTAAGGAAGATGTAAACCATACAATAGAGGAATATCAGTGGGAGTATATCTTAGTTACCGTAGGGCTAACTCCTTAGGTTGGGCGAATCCTGGGCAAGGTTGGAACATGCCAAAAAAAAATCAGGGTTCATTATACGCGGGCACTTAGGTCTTTTTTTGACTATAGAAAGTACGAAGAATTATATGGAAAACAAACTGAAAGGGGGAGTCAAGCAACCTGGTTCAAGACACGAAGATAAATTGATCAATACAAATCTCCTAAGATTAGAAGTATGAAATGGCTATTGAATAAAGTTAAGTCTTATGAACTGCTTAGTGGACGATGTTATCACTTATACAAGTGTAATGGAAAAGGAGATAATGATCCACAGTGAGTTAAGAAGCAATATGTATTCTTGTCATCATCCATTGGAAGAAGGGGTATAGTTACAAAATTAAAGGAAAGGGAGAGGAAGGATCAATAGACTGTGAAGGCGATAGTAAAAGGGACGATATTGAGTAAGATACTCTTCTTTGTATCATCTCCATCCGTTATTCTTACTTGAGAGTACCCAAAGTGTAAGTCCATCTTAGTGAAATAAGTCTAATTACCCAAATGATCGAACAAGTCAGCCACCCATGAGACTGGGTCTTTATTCTTCACTGTCACCTTATTAAGAGCACGAAGGTCAACACATAGTCTAAGGCACCCATCCTCTTTCTTTTTCACGAGGATAGGTGCCCCGTGCGACGCTTTAGAGGGTTGAATATCACTCGTTCTCCTTATCATCATTATCTTTCATTCATTTCACTTTGTTCAGTTCCTCTAATTGCTTTTAAAGTTCTTCTAGTTCGACAAGAGCCATCCGGTAAAGTTCTTTAGTCAGGGGTCGTGCACCTGGCATCAACTCCATTTTGTGAGAAAGAGTCTTTTGGGGGGGGAAGATCTCTCGGTAGTTGCAGTGGCATGACATATGAGAACTTAGTCAATAAATCTGTTATAACTTTCAGACTAATTTTATTTAATAGGGCTTCCCCAACATTTGCATTTTCCATAATAGTGGCTGGGTTGGTAACTGCCCCCTTTCCCGCACTATCACGAATCTAAAGCGCAGAAAGCACTGCTGCTAAATCCACTAAAGCAACTCGATTAGGGTAAACAACCATTGATGCTGGTGGCTCAATAAAATTGCTTAGGCAACCTCTTTATGCACATCACTATTCCAATCTCGCTAAGTAGGATTCGAACCTATGACCAGTTAGTTAACAACCGACCGCTCTACCATTGAGCTATTAGAAAGAAAGAAAGAAGAGAGAGAACTGTGAAAACATATTCCCTTAGTTAAGTTTATTTAGAATCTTCTATTCCTTCCTCACTCTCACCCAAGTGCAATCACTCTTCTTTTGAAATTCTTTCCACTGTTGGCAGATAAAATCATAAGAGATGAAATATCTTAATGCCCGGTTCACTAGGTTCTACCACTGCAAGGCTCAATCATGCTAGTTAGGCTATATGCTTAATACAAGCAAGTCGAACATCTAATATCTTTGGGTTTTTTCCCATTACTTTCTTGGTCAATAAACCCAACCTGAAAAAGCAATTCACAACAAACAAGTCTTTCTTCATTACTTACTTAATTGCTTTAAGTAAGTAAGTAAAGAAGTAAAGCGGATCACTAACAGTTGACAAATATTGATGCTAAAATGCATTTTTTTGGAGTAGGATTCTCTAAAAATCCAAGGTCGTGGGTGGCCAAATAAGGCTTAGCTGGTCGTAGAGCAATCAACCTATTCTAGTTTAATTGGATGATCGTGAAGTTGCTTTGCTTCACACCTAGCCTTTGATCTTTCACTAGGAGCGAGGTTGTCCTCATTATATCTAACAATCCCAACTTTGATCGCAGAAGATAAGAGCTACTATAGTTATTGGGAAATAGAGCCCTATTAGTGGCATAAGCTTGCCAAGGACCAAAAGAATAGAAGAACTTGCCCCTCCTTTATTTTTTTTAGTTCTGGGTGCTACTTTCTTATTTTCCCGAAACCAAAGCAAACCTAAACTCCATATACAAGGATTCTCTCTCTATTTTTTACCGGGATCGAGATTAAAGCCTTCTAGTGAGAGAGGAATCAAATTTGAGATTCTTATTCACTCTCTCACTATCTGAACTTAAAGGTTTAGTTAAACTTAGAATACGACAGCAAAGATTGTAGTTTTTTGCTAAATTGCTATATTTTAGTTACTATATGGGATGCATTCTAAACCCATGCACCGCCAATCTCTACTCTACTGTTTGAGAAAGGTTCAAAGGCCTTCGGGATATAGAAATTTTTTCCTCAAATGTCATTGCTAGCAAGAGCAGGGAAATTAAAAGCAAGGATATTACCACATTGCTATTGGAGCTATTAGCACACCAAAATCGGATATTCTAGTGAAAGCATGGGGGTACTATGTATGTATGTATTGAAATCCTTAATCAAAGTAATCTTTAGGGGCCTGCATGATAGGCTAGAAGTGCTAAAGGACCGAATAAGCAGCTAGATCGATTCCTAACAGTAAGAGGTTTAGCAAATCTTTCTTTGTTAAGACTACTTGATCGACCAAGCCGAAACACGAATCTCATCACAGCACTTATAGTAACCCTCCTAGTCCCACCCCTTTCATCTTGTGGGCGACTAGATTCCATCCTGGCTTGCTTTCTTGGCCCAGACAATACTTGGCTCAGTCTCTTCGAACCTCTACCTAGAGCATCTTCGAATCTTGTTGAATTGGTCTACCCCATTCATTACCTTATTATTTAGTTAGAACCGGAATCCCTATACCTAAAGCTACTGATACAGACTCTTTTATTAAACTGGAACCTTCTGAAGGAAGAGTCCACATCCCTTTAGCCTGCGGAGCTGGTTCTAACCTCTTATTTCGCTTATTGCTTTAGGAATGATTAGTCCACTACTAGAGAAAGAGCCCCTTTATTTTCTTTGGCACCTAGTCTTCAAGTTCTTCTTTAGTATAAATTGTAACTTACTCTAATTCTACCTCGTTTCTATCTTCTTTTGACAATACCGTAACATCCTTCGTGTCGTGCTCTAGATATGCCATTTCCTCCGAATCTGAATCTTTTGACTGACCTACATTTCCAATCCATTTAGTCGGTCTCGTACCCAAGTGTATATAAATTATATTAAAAGTAGAGAACACGCTTACCGCTCTAAGTCAATCTATTTCTTTAAAACCTTCCTAGTCGACCTTCCGCTGAAGAGATAGGAGCACATCCTTAACTCAACGAAACGAATATCATGGATACCCCTTCTTTTCCTGAGCCAGAGTTGGGGCTTTTGCTGCATTTAGTTTAGTATTAGATAGAGCAGATAGTTCAAAAGAATTTTGACTTCTCTATCACTTCCGTACTTCTGTAACTTCTCATTAGCTTATTCATTGAATTGAGAAAAAGATCATATGATAAAACTGTTAAAGGCAAAGAAAAAAGTCAAGTGAAAGAAGCCCACATACCTGCTCTTCTTTCCCCCCATTGCTAGGGGCCTCACTGTCGCCTTTGGCTCAAGCTACTTTTGCTTCCAAGAACTGATAGCTTGCTACTCAATTCTACCTCCTAAAAAGCAAGTCATATCGTAATTCAACATAACAACTTCACTCTACCTGGGGGATCTCTAATTCTCATTTTGTTTTTTTTTCTCTCTTGATCTACTAGCCCTTTTTCAGGAAAACCATCTTTGCTTTCAAATTGTTGATGGTTTCCCAATCGCGTTGCCAAAGCTGTTCACACCTAATGTGTAGTTTCTCTAAGGACTCAACCCCTATTTTTGTTTTGGGTTATCAAGGGCACGCGCCTCGCTGTTCATCCAATCACCAGTTTGATCATGAGATGATATTTCTATGGTGATATTTGCTTTGACCTCAAACTGGTCTTGCTCGTCAATTTCAGCCAAATAGATGTCTTGAGCTCCAGCTTTTGGCATGTAACCAAAATCCCTCCTTCATCAAGTAGAGATATGGAGAGAGGGGATAACTTTGTCATAGACCTTTCGTTGCTTGATTTTATGAACTCAGGGGACAACTGTCAGCTTGCTTCTTATTTCCCTAAATAGAACGGAGTCAAAATTGAGACTTTAGCACATCCTATAGAATGAGTTGCTTATTCTATCTATCAGCTAGACAAGTAGGGGCGATAGGGCGCACCACTCAATCCATAGGTCAAAGACAGAAACAACATCTATCTCAGCTCATCCGGAAAGGGTCGGCGTGGCGAGCTCCCTCAAGCTGAATCAACTTGACCTGCTCCTTCCTATTCCTACAGGTTTCTTTCTTCCAACCATCATGCTTTTAGGCGTTCTGGTTTTTCTTGTGGAGCATTTTTCATTTCCCATTTATTAAATTTAAATAAAGAATCCTTTGACTTTGATTGCCAGAGCATCCTCTCATGTGTGTAAAGGGCTCCACCTGCATCTGTCTATCTAAAATGAGTGAAATAGTCAAGGAGGAAACAACCACCGCTTGTAATTCGGTATCCATCCCAAACTTAGTGGTTAAACTCTACTGCAGTGACGATACTATAGGGGGAAGCACCAATGAAAATGAACCTTTATTCTTTCATTTCCTTTTCTCTTCACACCTCAGATCAAGAGGAAGGGTTGCTTGTCAATCTGACTAAGACTTTTCTATTCCAATTTGAATAAGCAGGCCGAACCCTATGGGCAGCATCTCCCGCAATGAAATAATTAAAACAAATTGGTCAACAACCCATCAGGCAATGTCAATTCCTATTCCTATCCCTTCATTCCCTCTTTTGGTCCTTCGCAAGAAGCACTTCTGTTATATTGGTTCATATTCAGGGGGAATTGGGTGGATATTCTAATTCATTCGAATGAGCCACGAAATGGAGAAGAGGACAACCGGATTGGGATGACCCAAGATGAACTCCTAAGTTTATGGGCCTGTCTTTTTCCTTTCTCGCTCTGCTCGGTAATCGAGATCAGGAAGCGTAGAGGAGAAAGGGGCTGAAAATAGTAAAACAAAGTCGTGTTGGCTCAAACAAGCAAGTGCTTTCGTTCGTGATACCCTTTGGGGCATCACTCACTTCGCCAAGTGGAATTAAACAAAGTCATTAATTAAACTATGAAACTATTTCACTTTTTAATTCAACTATTAAAGCTTTGAATCATTATTTTTTTCACTTCACTATGAAACTTATTAATGAAACTATGAGACTGAAAGCTTTTAACGTTTAATAATAGCAATTAATAAAACAATAAAATAATTAATTACTTTAACTTTTGAATGAAACATTAAAGTAATTTCAAGTAATTAATTAATTCAACTTAATAAAAGTACTGAAGAAAGTCTGAAACATTTTCATTGCACTATGAAACTGTTGAATGAAATTATTCGACTTTGATTTTTTAACTATGACACTGAACGCGACTTGTCCAGGTGAGATAATCTCTATTATCTTTTTTTGGGCGACTTGGCGGAGGAGTTAAAGTATACTAGAACCCTGGGGTGGATTAACCGCAGAGCAATACCATATGGTGAGTCATTTCATTTCCGTATAATAGTACGAGGTGACTGATAATGATACCCGCATCTGATCAAAGTTGCATTTTAGTAGAAGTGCACTGCTCGGAGTAAAATTTGGGGAACATACCAATCTCTCACTTGACACGCAAAGTAATAAACAACAACCTATCTTCACGAGCGGCATAGACCCAAAAAGCACATTCATTGGCACATCTAGTAGGCTACCATTTACCATTTTCCTGGCCCCATTAAGGTAAGAATTTCACCTTTCCTGTTATACCCTTGAGTATCTTCTTGTAATTGTCATGCTCAAACTAGGAAGCTCCCTTTGATACAACTGCCTTGACAGGATTGTTGGAGGAAGCTTGGCTAATCTTCACCTTGTACTTAAGATCCACGAACTGCATTAAAAGACCATTTAAATAGCAGAAGCCAAAACTCTAAAACATATATCAACAATTTTATTCTTTGAAACATTTCTGATAATGTTAGAGAAAAAATTACCTTGAGAAATATGTGGAGGGGTTGATCTTTATCAGCAATTGATGTATCATCCTCTTCCTCTACATCGATTTTAGAGCTTTTCTTTCTGAGGTAAGCTTGAGACATGAACTCTATGTTATGGCCAAAGCCATTACTGGAAGCAATCTGCATGGAGCCAATAGCTAGAGGGGACAATGAGAATTCCTCAATTTTATCTTGTCTAAGATGCTTCATTATGTCATGAACTGCAAGTTAAGCCTTTCTCTATCCTGTTTAATGGTGTTGGACAAAGTTCATTGTTATATATGGTGGATAAGATAGACATAACGAAAACTCTGCCTAAAAGTTCAAAACTTGCTTTTATTAAATAAACGTTAAAAGCTTTAATAGTTTAATGATATGAGTATGACTCTTTAGGGTAATACAACAATAAGTTTAATAGTCGATTGATAAACTTTGATTAATTAATTAATTACTTTTTTTGATTAGTTGTTTTTCAGTTTCATTAATTAATTGCTTTATTAAAAGCATTAATAGTCTAACTAATCAGTTTCATAGTCTAATTTGAAACTTTGATTAATTAATTACTTTGTTTTAGTTTCATTATCAAGTGGAATAGTGGAATGAAAAAGTAGAATTAAATCAAATATCAAACACCCTGCGTTCAGTGGAATACTTTACTTATCAAGTTGCATAGTTTCATCCATCAGGTTTATAGTTTCATTAAAAGGTCTAATAGAGGAATTAATTGCTTGAAAGTGGAATTAATGACTTTAAACAAATTAAATAGTTAATTTAATAAGTATCATAGTTGAATGAATAAGTTGAATAGTTGAATTGCTTTAAACAAATCGAATATCAAATACAGAACAATTACTTTTATTAGTTCCTGGGCCTTGTACACACCGCCCGTCACACTATGGGAGCTGGCCATGCCCGAAGTCCTACATCCAAAATGACACCTCTCCTATCAAATGGGCTATTGATCCGCATCCTGGGTGGATTCCCTCCTGAAAAAGAAAGTTGTCTATAATTACCTATAGGTGGCAGGCGTCGGGTGACATATTGAACATCCTAATGCAACTTGACTTCAAACAAAGTAATTGCATAATTAATTAAGGGTGAGAAATTCGATATTAGATTTGTTTGTTCCTGAAAATCAAAATGATTTTGTTCTATATTTATTCTTTGAGTTTGAGGTTGCAGAATGAATTCGTCAAAATTCTTTTTAGCAACATATCTTTATTCTTAGTATCTTTGATTAGTTTGGTGTTTACTTTTATGAACCATTGAGATACCTATGGTTTGATAAATAAGAAATTCTCCATTATTTTATATAGAGAACCGAATGGGTTCGATAGCAATACCCCTTCTTTAGCAAGTCTGTAAGAGGTAAATTTGCCTGAATTAGCATTGTATCCAAAGATATTTCTCTCCTTTGAATTTCCCTATTCAGCCACAAGAGAAGATGACGGTGGGGCACCTTTTAGGCGTGAGGTGCCTTTTGCTACTGGACAACCTTTGGCTTACTATGGGTCATGGTCCCTCTATCCCAAGGAACGTAGTCGTATGCCTTGTGAATATCTAACTTGGCATAAAACTGAGGAGAAACTTGCTTCTATGAGCATTTCCACCAATCATGCCAGGCGAGGTGATAGGGGCACTTCCTGTCTTTCCAAATCGGCCCAGCAGTGAGGAATCAGGACGTCAATAGCGAGAATGCCAACTTCCTGTGCTTCTTATCGTATCTGTGGGAATTCCTCAATGCTTCTCTTTGATTTCTCCTTCCTGACCTCTCTTGTGAGGACGGAATGGAATGCTTTTGGGGCTGCTTATACAACCTTTTCTGATCTCGTTGAAGAGGGAGAGACATTCATACAAAGCGAGAAGCCCTGCCGTGGAAGACATTTATGGTTAAGGCGTGAAGTAAAATAGTTTAATTAAAAAGTCAAAAGGCTATATTTAAATCTAGTATCTAATTGATCACCCTTTAATGAGAAAAATCCACTTTTATTTATGTTTTTTTACGCATTAATCATTGCTTTAAAGAAAGAAAATAGACAATTGACAAGCATAGTGGAATGAATAAGTTGAATAGTGGAATTAATTGCTTTAAAGTGGAATTACTTTAAACAAATCAAATAGATAATTTATCTCCCTGTTTTCAATTGCATAGTGGAATTATCAAGTCGAATAGTTTCATTCTTTAATTTTCTTCAACGTTAAAGTGGAATACTTTCATTCTTAAGTGTCATAGTGGAATTAATAAGTATCATACTTGAATTAATTGCTTTCAAGTCTCATTGCTTTATTTAAAACAAATAGATAATTTACAACCCTAGTTAGCAAGCTTCATAAGCACTACTACCTGAAATTCAATGCGTAATCTCTGCATTCCATCTGCAATGTTAACATAATCTTTGGATCGGCCTTCTTTAGTCAAAGCTTTTATTTTTGCCTTCCGACTTGACAAAGTGGAATTGCATTAAATGAAGATAATATATTATATAGAAAAATTACTTTAAAGAAAGAAAATATCTAACACCAAACATTCAATTTCATTCTGAACTTGCTTTGAATCATTGTTTTTATTGCAGTCAACTTTCGTCCAAATATATTTTATCTCACCTAGCGAAGGGGAACGAAGTTGAATTTGCTAATCGTAGGTTGGACTTAACTCCATTGTCTCAACCAAGCAAGTGCTTTACCGAGGAAAACATCTCAAGTTAAATATCAAATTGATCACCCAAATTCAGCTTTATAGCAATTCGACTTTGCTTAGGGCATTGAAGCTTGCTTCTTCACGAAAGGCAGAACTTCTTGGCAACAGGAGATTCAAGAAAAGATAAAATAGGAACACTGATCTTGCTCATTATATAACAGATCCCCCCAAACGTTGTAAATACTGTAGTGAAGAAAAAAGCCAAGTTATTGCTGTGGAAAAATCTGCTGATTTTCCAGGGGCAAAAACTAACAAGCCTATTGCAGAACAATTACTTTATCGAAATCAAACAGATAATATTGAACCATAGTGTATTGATTAACTTGCTTTTTTCTGTAATAAAAGTAATTAGTCAATTAAACTATGAAACTGATGAATTAAAGTATTCCACTTATTAATGAAACTATATAACTTAAAGCTTTGAATCATTGCTTTAAGAATGAAACTATTCCACTGTTAAAGCAACTTGACTGCAAACAAAGTCAATATTGCAACTATGAAACTTGGTGATATATTGAACATCCTTCACGAACTGCCCAGTGAGATTTGATTCTCTCCTTAAGCCCCACAACTAAAGAAGGAGAAAAGTAAAAGACTAGTCCATGAAGAATAGCCCTAGTTAGGATCTCTGTCCCCTTCTTAAACTATGGTATGCCTCCTCTTCTATTGTAGGGGATTCTCGAAAAATGGAAAGCTCATATTTTTGTCCTACATTCATAGAATCAGTCCTATGTCATCAGTGGAATATTCCGTACACAAAGAGGGAAAGGTACACATTGCAGAGTTGTGACATTTCATTGGTAGAAAGAATAAGGTCTGGATGAGACCAGAACGTAGTATATGAGCTAGCCATATTCATTCCATACTCTGACTTTTTTGAAGGAGCAAAGGAAGAAAGGGCGCTAGAAACCGTTTAAACTACCTTAACAGGAAATGCAATCTCTATACATACATAAAGGGGGGTTGAAAAGGCTATTTTCGATATGAAACTTGATAATATCATTTGTTTTAAATTTCAAAGGGACCCCTTAACATGAAAGAGGAGGTCAATCTGATCTATCTACATAGCTTTAGATAAGCCTGGCTGGTCTTTAGGACTAGACAGAAAAGGGACTAGTTCTATTACCCGGACCTGGCTTTCCATTTAAGTAACTCGAATAGCTCGCCCCCACTGTACATATGAGAACTAGAAACCCCTGCCTCTAGCTAATACAATTGAGCAAACCAGCTAACTTGTCTTCGGGATCAAAGGCGGAAGATCCCAAAAGGAGTCTAATCATTGGCTTGGCTTTATACACCTTTTCGCCCTACTTTTATAGTTGTTGAAATACCTTGGGTTTTGCTAAACACACCCAATTTTTATAAGTTTCTTGCATTCATAGTTCTTAAGTAACTTCTCTAAATCGAAGAAGTGAGACTGATTTATTCCTCACAAGAGGAAGCACTCTACATCTCTAATCAAAAAACCAGTCATCCCTAAGGGGTCAAAGGAGGCATCTGGAATAGAATATTCTTTTACCACAACCCTACTACATCTACCCTCGAACACAAGCTTCTACGCCTTAAATAAAGTCCAATTTCTTTCAACATAGAAAATAGACAATTTATGGCCCAGGTAGGTTGATCAATTGCTTCACGCAACTTGTCGTAGAAGCAATGATTATGCGTTGGTTCGAACAAACAAATCGAATATATTATATCGAACAATTGCTTTCAACAAATCAAATAGACAATTGACAACCCTACAAAACTGTAACACCCCACACCTTACACTACTAGTACAAGTCAAATGAAACATATCATGGTTTGGACAAACTGATGCTCACTTTCAAAAGTGATTGAATCTCGCGTTAATGGGCTATATGTGCGTATAACGCTTAAGAGGGTTGGGTGTATACATGTTTTGTGCTGAATTGAGGAGACTATGGCCTTAAAATACAGTGAGAGAATTGAGGAGCTTGTAGGACTTAGAAGCTAGTAGGTGAGTCACCTACTTGCCTAGCTTAAAATCGCTAGTTAAATGGAGACGAGGCTCGACGTCGAAATTATCCAAGTTCGATTTTTAGTAAAGTCTGTATTAAGGTTGTAACTTTAACCCATGTTTTAGTATCATAAATGGTCTATATGTTCATCCCAAAAATAGGTATTAAAAAGGGCCCAAAGACAATACAAAAAACTTAACAAATTGGGCCCAAAACTAATTTAGAAAAGTTGGAAAAATAGGGAGCCCAAGTCCATCAACTTGGAGACCCATTTTGGCCCAAGTTTAATGGACAAGCTGATGGATAAGCAACTTATTAATGTGTGGTGTAAGATGGTCAAAATAAAAAGAGAAGGTCAGCCAAAGTGGTAATATAAAGAGGGGTCATAAGCAGTAAATATCCATTCACTTTGAACTTGGAAACTTTCTACTTTCTCCCAAAGTCATTGTTCTTCTTTCTTAACCATGCAAAGCAGCTAAATAACTCTCCTAGGGTTCCTGGATAAGACTTACACCTTTACGTAAGTGGTAAGTAATTTTACACATGTGTTTAGTATAGTTTTCTTATGAAAAACAAGAAGTATATGTTAATATGTTGGTGCTGGAATTTCTGGACAGATTGTGTACTAAGGATTCTTGTGTAATTTTCTTGTCAGTTAAGAGGTTTTTTCCTTGCTGGATTGGTTTATTATGTATTTGTAGTTAATTATGAAGCAAATATTGGTTTTCCAAAAGTGTTAAAATGCTGATTAACTATTTTTACAGTCCACAAAAGTGAGTTGCTATATGGTATCGCAATTATGTGCTTCGTATGAATTTGTGGATTGTTGGAGAGCAAGTTGTTGCTTCACGTCCTTAGTAACTGATTTATTGCTGTTTGGAAACTTGTTGTATTTATGAAAATTTCTAGAACAGTTTGGTTAAAGTTGGAATGAGTTTGGAGTTGTCAACTTCGAAATGTAGTGAACGAAGGTAACATTATGCTGTCCATTTTTAGATTGTGTGGAATTTGATGTGTTGTGCTTTGTAGGCTGTTGTAAGGCTGTTGTGGACTTCAAATAGGCTACACATGATGTATATATACTAATGTGTACTAGAAGGTATGATTAGGGGAGGAAAAGTTAAAGTAACACGCCCGGGTTTATAAGCACCCACTTGCTGCCCGTGTATTGTTTTCTTATGAGATTGAGATGCCAAGATGTATTCATTGGCTTCTAAAGCTAGTTTTATCCTCTACTATGTTGTAGATAAGTATTGGAGGAAGGGAAGGTTATCTTGATGTAGTATCGAGGTCATATGATGAGGTATTTAAGTTTATTTGATTTTGTATTACTTGGCATGAAATATAGATCTCTCCTTGGTACATAAAAGCATTCACCAACTTCGATACAATTATTAACCATGTCTCCACTACATGTTCATATGATTCCATACATTTTACCTTCAAACTTCCCTAGATACTTTTACACCAAGTTACATGAGTTCCTGCTGCAAAATAAGGTTCACAACTTATTCCAATTCATATGCATTTTATTATTTACGTAACGTACTCTTTTCACAGTCAAGTTGTCCTGTCTGATTATCCACATGTCATATGTTATATATACAATCTTACAGCTCCAATATTACAGACACCAAAAGAATCATCTCAAAGGTAATTGAAAGATACAATATACAATTTTGACAGGAGGTAGCTCGAGGGGGTCCGTGAAGAACCTAGCATAGGGACGATCCCGATACAGTATTATGGGTGGTAGCCCGAGGGGGTTCATACACAACTTGGCATAGGGATGATCTCAGTACAGTATTATGGGTGGTAGCCCGAGGGGTTTCATACAAAACCTAGCATAGGGACGATCCCGATTCATTTACTACTGATCAGTTGGTCATATGATTATAGCTTTGCACAGATTTTACGGTACAAATTTTACTGTAAAGGTAAAGTGATATAAAGTACATAAAGTACATGATTCCACAGCATAATTAAGGGTGGTCCCTAATCTTCCACATATGCATAGTTTTATTTGAGTTGCTACTTTAAATATAATATATCCTACCTTACATACTCAGTACATTTTCCCATATTGACGTCACTTACAGGGGACCTGCATTTTATGCTGTAGTTACAGGTGCTAGTAGATCTCCCCAGTAGGAGTACAGGATATTTAGATACTGTCATCAAGCTCCAGGTTGCTTCGGGGCTTTGTACATGTCTAGAGCTTATATGTCTTTATTGCACAGTTTGTTGAGGCAAGGCCTATCCCGACCCTTCTTAGATGTTTTTCTTTTTGTAGAGGCTTTGTCAACTATTTAAACCATAGTAAAGTCATGTCTCGCAATTTAGACAGTGTGGCCCTAACGGCCTAGTCATATGTCTTTCCTTTTGGCTTGTTATCACTTTTTATCTGCTTAAAGGCATGTGAAACGTAGAAATTTCTTATAATACGTGTAGAACACATATAGTTATAGGTTTGTTCTCCTGAGCCTTATCGGCAATGGGTGTCGGTCCGCCCTACGGGACTTCGGGGCGCAACAGAAGTAGTATCAGAGCGGGTCATCCTAGGGTGTCTACAAAGTCGTGTCTATGTAGAATCTTGTTTATC
>JAOTQJ010063880.1:0-13602 GCA_025642045.1 Solanum sejunctum | reverse complement strand
AGAATTCTTAGACTTTAAGTTGTGGTTTTGCGATTTAATATTGGTTTAAGTGCCTAATTGGCACGAGACATGGCCCCAAGGTTGGGCTGTGACAATCTAATGTTTCAGTAATTTTATGATGTTATATTTGTAATATTTGTTTTGTCAAATATGCATTTCAATAAATTTTTAAAAGATTTTATTTATATACAAGGTCAAAATTACCATGTGATGTGTAAAATATAATGCAATATTATAAGAAGACATGAGCGGTTGCATGTGCAATATTATATGTAGATGTGGGCGGTTGCATGCATCAAGTTCCAAGATCGTTTCATATCCAAATTTTTGAAGTCCGTCTTCTAAGTCCGAAAGTCCCTATAAATACATCATCAAATGCCGAAGAAGAGGGTATGAAAAATGAGTAGCAAGAGATAAGAATTCCTCTTTCATAGCAACATATTCTTGTTTCCTTTCATCGACCATTATGTATTCAACATTTCCCCAATCAAAAAATCTTCCTAACTAAATAAAATCTATTGTTGCACAATAAGTGTGCTTAGTAATTTGACAAGTGTCTAAGAGTCCGTCGGGTTTCCTGAAAGGAAAACCTCTCTCAGTCTAAGTCATGTAAGTTCTTGCATTTTACTTTCTGTTTTCTCCCCAAAAAATATATTATAACATATACATTATGTTTGAATTTATGTTGTCATATTTAATATGTTATCTTATGTTCAAGTTATGAAGTATCATGTATGTTATATTCGAGTTGTGTTTAAATATCATGTATATTATATTTGGTAATTTGCATATAATCTGACCCTTAGTATTTGGTTAATCTCTTCACTACTTAATAATAACGATGAATTAACCTGTGAATTCCTAGGATTCTAAGGCTTTAAAGTCTGAAAAACTTACAAGGACAGATTAATTGCCATATTCGGGGTGGGGTTAAAGAAGAAATTTTTAAGTATATAAGGTTAAGAGGAAGAGATGAACAGGGTAAACTAAAAAAAATGGGAGAAATCAGAAAAGTGTATGAGTTTTCGGGCTTAAGACGACACGAGAGAGGGAGTACCAAGTGGGACTGGTTAAATATTTGACAACCAAAAATATAATTATATAATTTTATATATTTTTTTTTAAAGATTATCTCATTATTTCATAAATTTTTCCATTTTTTTCTGTTATATTATCAATTTGTCATTAGACTACTTTATACTTGTATTTTTTGTATTCTTTTATATTTCTTTTATGTTTCTCGTATTATTTTCATTAGACCACCTTTAGACTTGTATTTTTTGTGTTCTTTTTTATTTCTCGTCTCATTTTCGTATCAGAGAGTAGGGATTTTGTATACCTATTTTAAAGGCGAAGACCTTTAAAAAATACTAAATCATATTTGACAACAAAACAACGACAAGTTGTTTGTATCTCTAATATACTCGATTTAGTACTCTAAAGAGAATAACTAGAGATTAGAAAAACTGTTAGACATAATATCTAGACTAGAATATAAGTTACTAGGAAACCTAAAACACAAATATTTTTTGTTAGAAATTCTATGAGAATATAGAGTTTTGCTTCAATAACCTATCTAAAATATTGGTTTTATTATAGGAAAATAAAACAAAGAAGACAAATTAATACAATTAGAGAGGGCATTAAGTGCATATATACATAGTAGAAGCAGCTGACCAAACTGACCTAATAGTACGTAGGCCCGTTAATCCAGAAATTCTAAGTGTGTTAAGGTGGAAACAAGAAGGTATTAGACGAGACATAGAGACCTGTACGCAGAGAATAAAATTTTAAGAAAAACTGTGTAAAGTAACTACTACTTTAGGATAAATGTTACCTTATTAAAAAATATTTTGCAATAATAGATCTGTGACACACTATAAGTTTATCCTTACATGCACCTATGTTTTGAAGCTCATTCTTATACATGGTAAGTGGATTAGGGTCATAAAAGACCTCGAGTACTTAGCTGAGCTCAAAACATTTCTATACATTGAGTTTCTAGTGTTAGATTATGCAAGCTTTAGCTTTATATGAAAATAACTCTTAGCACACAAAGAATTAGGTTTTCCATGACTTAATAAATGAAATGTCTTTGAATTAGCTTTCCAACGCAACTGATTTCACCTCATTTGGAGTTTAGAGTCAAAAGTTATAGCAGTGTTACTGGAGACTGCAGAGAAGAGTGAAAAAACGAAACCTATGTACAGGCGGCGGAAAAAAGTATGGCTCGTCTGCTAACTCATGGAAAAAGTCCTAAAAAATCTATATTTTTGGTCCCAGACTTTACAGACCAATCTACAAGTCATAGAAACTTCTTCGGGCAGTAAATTAGGCTTGTAGAATTGAACTAGAAAACCCAAAATTGGCCCAAATGTTTACGGAAGGATCCCTAAGGGCCATGGAAGTTTCTAGTGCTGTAGATGGGCCCATAGATGACTTTTGATAGATTTTTAATAAGGGTTATTTTGGTCTTTTCTCTCCTTTCAAAGCCTAAAACTGACATTTTTACAACTAGATAAAGCCCTAGACAAGTAAGTTTAAAACTTTTACACTAAAACATCCTCTCTCAGACATAGAGCAAGATTTCAGTGGAGAAAAAGTCTAGGGTTTGAAGATCACGATGAGAGTTTTTCTAAGCTAGTTTAAGATTCAAAACTACCAAGTATGTAAAGCTACCCAAAATATAGATCATGTTCTTTCATGTGCCCCATACCCCAAAATGATGGAGCTGTGAGTGAGTTGAGTCTCTCATAAATGTTTCTTTAAAGTTTTTCTTAAATTTTAATGAACTTCGACATAACCTTGCATGAATTACTACTTTTATGAATTAAATACTAGAAATCGATGATTTTTCCATGCTAATTATTTTTATGAATTTCATCTAATTGAGCTTGCATAAGTATAATTTGAGCCTAAAGAGCCTATGGAATCCCTAAATGCTTTAATCCTACTTTTGTTTTCTTGAATGTTATAATTTAGAATGATACACGATAGAGTCTCTATAAGTCAAGAACTGAACTTTAAAAGAATGTAAGCAAAGAGTCGATAGTTGATGTGATAGTTTGAGTTGAGAAATATCTAATAAGACTAGTTGATTTAGCATGATTGTCTTATGAGCAATGAGTCTTTGGAGGAGTATCGAACACCGAAATGAGTAAGAGTAAGCATGACTCGAACTCAGTAACTACGTCACCAAATATAGGAGAGGATTAAAATTGTTAAGTGGATGGTCTTCCTTATAGGTCCCTGAAATAATAGAGGACTTGGTTGATTAGCATCCATTATAGATCAATTCATTCTTTACCCTGGCAAGTACTGAATATTTGTGGCAATATCAATTAGATTGTTGTACAATTATTGACTCATAAGTGATTGTTATTGGATAAGAGAAATTTCCAGATAGGTTTCATACTAATAGTACTCTGACATGATTGGATTGAATTGATTTGGATTGTACTGATTGGTCATTTGTTTACTCTTTACTCTTACTTTAGATAGACATTTGACATCTTGATTGAGCATTTTGAGTTATGGTTATTCTATATATATCTGTTTCACTCAACTATTTCACTTACTCGTACATTCTATGTACTGATGTTCATTTGGACCTGTGTCTTTTCACGGTATAAGGACAGGTGTTAGAGATCATCAACTAGTATATCATTGAGGATCTACTCATATCTAGTTGATTGGTGAGCCCTTCCAATTGTTTTGGAGGGTGCTTATTCTTCAGTTAGTACTTTATTTCCTTTGATTTGGGTAGTCGTGTCCAGTCATGGTATTATCTAGACAACTTGGTTAGAGGCTTTATAGAATAGATTTGGGATTGATGACTTAGATATTGTCTAACTAGTTTCTTTCATAGTAGTCCTGTTGATTTGTTATGATTATCTTTATTTGAGATTATCCGCCTTTATTCATATTTAGTCTTTCATTGATATGGTAATTATTAATTGAATGAATATGATGAGACCAAGTGGTTCGTTTGGGGACTAACAATAGCCTCTAAGTGCCAGCTGCATTTAGGGTATCCTCCAGGGGCATGATAAACTTGGTATCAGAGCTCAGAGTTTAAGTGTCTTAGGGTGTCTATGAAGTCGTATCTAGTAGAGTCTTATTTATGTGTGTATTGTGCACCACACTATATAAGCAGCAGGCTATAAGACATTAGGAAGTGTTACGCTTCTTTTGAATTCTAACTTATGCTATAGAGTTAAACTTTATGAAAGTTCTTTTCTAATCTATGCGTTATGTGTTTGCGGAACTGCGACCATGCCTCCAAGAAGAGATTTTAGTGAAAGAGGGAATCTGGATAGACATAATGTTAACCAACCTGAGCCCTAGAATCATGATAAGACCATAGCCCCAACCGTCCTTGAATAACCACCATAAGGTGACATCTCGATTGCTAAGATATGCTAGGTGATCCAAACCTTGGCCCAAGCTGTGATAGTACCTACTGCTAGATAAGGAGTAGGTAGACAAGATGCGTAGGATGTATCTAGAGTTTGAGAAATTTTTATGCTGAACCCACCCGAGTTTATAGGGTCTACGCCCACCAAGGATCCTGAGAACTACATTGATGAGCTACATAAAGTATTCCTAGTGATGCATATGACCGAAGTCTATAGGGTTGAGTTTGCTGTCTAGTAGCTCAAGGGTGCTGCTATGCTTTGGTATGACAATTGGGAGAATAACCGAGAATAGGTTACGCAGTTTTGACTTGGACAATGTTTGAGGAAGCTTCCTTAGGGCGCTTCTTTCCAAGAGAACTGACGGAGGTCAACGTAAGGGAGTTCTTAAATTTGAAATAGGGCTCTATGACGGTGAAGGAATATGGCCTTAAGTTCATAGAGATGTCTCACTATGCCCCTGAAATGGTTTTAGACATGAGAAGCAAGGTGGGTCTATATGTTGATGGATTGAATAAGTGGACAAAGAAAGATAGTGGAGAGCTATGCTTGTGAGCGACATGGACATAGGTAGATTAATGGTCTATGTGCAGCAGCCTAATGAGTAAAGATAACAAGATAGGGATAAGATCAAGGATAAGTGGGGTAAAACCTCCAGCCATGAGGTTGGAAGGAGCGGAAATGGGAATGGTAGCAAGTTTCAGTTCGGGCTAACACCTTCATTTGCCAGTGCATCGGTACCCATAAATTGGAATGAGAAGAAGCCTCAGAAATTCGGAGCCTAAAGGTCTCAGTCACAGGCTAGTGTGACTTCAGGCTTATAAGGTAAGCCACCATATGGCAAGTATGGCAAACTACACTTGGGGACGTGCCATGAGGAAGGTGATGCATGTTACAAGTGTGTCCAAATGGTCATTTTCAAAGAGATTGTCCAAGCTGGACTAGAAATGCCCAATCTTTTGCCCAGTACCACCAACTAGAGATAATTAGAGGGGTGTTACTTTTGGCGCAAGCGGGCCCATAAATCATTTGTATGCCATTGGTAGTTGTCAAGATCAGGAAAACTCTCTAGATGTTGTGACGAGTATGACTCGAGTCTCTATTGTTGATTGTTATGCTTTAATAGATCCTGGTGCCACACTGTCTTTCATCACTCCTTATATGGCTAGTAGGTTTGAGATCCTTCCTGAGTGCTTACTTAAGCCATTCTCTATTTCTACACCTATTGATGAATCTATTCTAGTTGAGAGAGTTTATAGAGATTCTGTAGTGTCCATCTATCATAGAGATACTCTTGCAAATTTGGTTGAGTTAGAGATGATTGACTTTAATATGATTCTTGGCATGGACCAGGTTCATGCCTGTTATGCCATTGCTTATTGCAGAACGCGAGTTGTTAAATTGCAGTTTCCAAATGAGCCTATCATATAGTGAAAGGGTGATTCTATTGCGCCTAAGGACAAGTTTATTTCCTACCTTAAGGCCAAAAAGTTAATCTCAAAGGGATGTATCTACCATCTTGAGAGAGTTAAGTTTGACGATGTTGAGCCTCCTACCCTTGAGTCTGTTTTTATTGTAAATGAGTTTCCTAAAGTATTTCCTCAGGATCTGCTTGGAGTCCTCCTGATAGGAAGATTGGCTTTGGAATTGATGTTATTTCTGACACCCAACCTATCTTCATTCTTCCATGTAGAATGTCCCCTGCTGAGTTGAAAGAGTTGAAAGAGTAGCTGAAAGATTTGCTAGAAAAGGGCTTTATTAGGCCAAGTGCCTCACTATGGGGTGCTCGGGTCTTATTCGTGTGAAAAAGGATTGTTTTCGTAGAATGTGTATTGACTACCACCAGTTGAATAAGGTGACAGTGAAGAATAGGTACCCCTTTCAAGGATTGACAACTTGTTTGACCAACTTTAGGATGCCACTATTTTCTCCAAGATAGACTTCAGATTAGGCTATCAAACATTGAAAATGAGAGAATGTGACATCCCGAAGATGGCTTTTCACACTCAATATAGTCATTTTGAGTTTTCGGTGTGGTCATTTGGTTTGAGAAATGCACCTACAACTTCCATGGACTTGATGAATAGAATACTCAGACAATGTCTTGACATATTCTTGATTGTGTTTATTGATGATATTTTGGTGTATTCTAGATATGAGTAGGAGCATACTAATTACCTTAGAATCACTTTGCAAATGCTCATGGATAATGAGTTATATGCAATGTTTTTGAAGTGTGAGTTTTGGCTCAAATTCATAGCATTCTTAGGCCATGTGGTTTCAGGTGATAGCATACGAGTGGACACTTAAAAGATTAAGGCAGTTAAGAATTGTCCTAAACCTACTTCTCCGACGTACATAAGAAGCTTTTTAGGTTTGGATGGCTACTACCCTAGATTTGTTGAAGGATTTTCGTCTATATCAACACTATTGACTAGACTAACTCAGAAGAAGACCAAGTTTCAATGGTCTGATGAGTGTGAGAAGAGTTTCCAAGAGTTGGAAACAAAGTTGGCTACTACCCCAGTGTTGACCTTTCCTGAAGGAGCTAACAGATTTTTTATTTATTGTGATGCCTCAAGAGTGGGATTAGGATGTGTATTTATGCATAAAGGTAAAGTTGTTGCTTATGCTTCTAGGCAACTCAAAATACACGAGCAGGATTATTCCACATACTTGGAATTGGCAGTGATTGTGTTTGGTCTCAAACTATGGTGCCACTATCTATGTAGAGCGCATGTCGATGTATTCACAAACCATAAGAGCCTGTAATATGTTTTCACCTAGAAGGAGTTTAATTAGAGACAGAGGAGATGGCTTGAGTTGCTCAAGGATTATGATATGAGTATCCTCTACTATCCAGGTAAAGCTAATGTGGTTGCAGATGCTCTTACCAGGTTGTCTATGGGGAGTATTGCTTATGTAGAAGAAGAGAAGAAAGAGTTGGCTAAATTGGAAGTTCAACTCAATAAATCTGGTAATGGTGGAATACTTGTGCATAATGGGTGTACATCATCCCTATAGTAGAGGTATAAAACAATCAAGATCAAGATCCCATCTTACTCCAATTGAAGGAAGATGTACATAACTAGAAAGTAATGACTTCTCCAAAGGAGAAGATAGAATATTGAGGTACCAAGGCAAATTGTGTGAATATATACTAATGGTGTTTGACAGAGGATCATGGAATAGGCCTATAATTCCAGGTATTCCATTCATCCAGGGTCAACCAAGATGTACCATGACTTGAGAGAAGTCTACTGGTAAAGTGGAATGAAGAAAGACACTATTCAGTTTGTTTCCAAGTGCCTGAATTGTCAACAAGTTAAAGTTGAGCACTAAAGCCAAGGTGTAGTAGCTCAGCATTTAGAGATTCTAGAATGGAAATAGGAGATGACTAACATGGACTTTATCAGAGGTCTACTGAGGTCTCACAGATAGTACAATTCGATTTGGGTGATAGTTGATAGAATGACCAAATTTGCTGACTTCTTGGCAGTAAAGATGAAAGACATGACGGAGGATTATGCCCAACTGTACATAAAAGAGATTGTTAGACTGCACGGAGGCCCCTTGTCTATTATCTCAAACATAGAGAGTCCACTTCACTGCCCAATTCTAGAAATCCTTTAAGAAAGAGCTGGGTTTAGAGGTAAACCTTAGCATTGCCTTCCACCCTCAGACTGATGGTCAGCCAGAATAGATGATACAGACTTTGAAAGATATGTTGAGGGCATGCGTTATTGACTTCAAAGGTAATTGGGATGACCACTTGCCTTTAATTGAGTTTGTCTACAATAATAGCTTCCATTCGAGCATCTAAATGGCTCCTTATGAGCTCCTCTATGGTAGAAGATATAGATCACCAATTGGATGGTTTGAGGTAGGTGAAGAAGGATTGATTGGGCTAGACTTACTACAACAAGCTATAGAGAAGGTAAAGATTATCCAAGAGATTGAGAACTGCACATAGTCACCAAAAGTCCTACACTGATATTAGAAGAAGGGACCTAGAGTTCAAAGTAAATGATTGGGTATGCTTGAAAGTGTCACCTATGAAGGGTGTGATGAGATTCGAGAAGAAGGAAAAATTGAGTCCTCGATACATTGTTCCCTACCAAATTATGAAGAGTATGGGAAACATAGGTTATGAGTTCGACATACCATAAGAGCTAGCAGTCATCCATTCAGTCTTTCACATTTCTATGCTTAAAAAGTGTTTGGGAGATCCATACTTGGTTGTGCTTGTTGATAGCATTGGACTGAAAGAAAGTTTTAGTTATAAAGTGGTTTCAAACCAAATTCTTGATCGTTAAGTTCGCAAGTTGAGAACTAAAGAGGTTTCTTCTGTAAAAGTGTTGTGGAGAAGTCAATCCTTGAAGAGGCTACATGGGAAGCTGAAGTGGATATGAAGGCCAGATACTCATACCTATTTGTGCCAATGATGTGAATATTGAAGGAAATATCCTACCCTTAACTTGAGTTGATTGTCTATTCTTGAGTCTGAATAATGATTGTCTGGATTGTTGATTGATCAATAGTTTGATTGGTTGATGGAGTATAGAGAGGAGTCTTGATTGTTATTCATGCCTCGACTCTATCCTTACTCTTCATTTGAGGATGAATGACCACAAATGGGAGATATTTTGATACCCTATAAGTCTATTCTTATATTCACCTATGTTTCAAGGTTTATTCTTACACATAGGAAGTGGATTATGGTCATAAGGTACCTCTACTACTTAGTCGATGTCAAAACTTTCCTATATATTGAGTTTCCAGTTTTAGATTATATAAGCGTCAATTTTAAATGATTATAACTCGTAACACACAAATAATTAGGTGTGTTGTAACCTAATATATGGGAGTTCCTTAAATTAGCTTTCCAACGCAACTGATTTCACCTCATTTGGAGTTCGGAGTCAAAAGTTATGACCATTTTTCTGCAGACTACCACAAAAGAGTGGAAATACAAAATCTATTTACGGGCCGTGGTGACTCGTCTGCTTACTCAAGGAAAAAGTCTTGGAAATCTACAATTTTGGTCCCAAACTTTACGAATCAATCTATGGGTCATAGAAACTTCTATAGGCTATAGATTGGGCTCGTGGAATTGATCCAAAAACTCCAAAATTGGCCTAAAAGTGTACGGAGGGGTCCCTACAGGCCATGGAAGTTTCTCGGGCTATAGATGGGCCTATAGATAATTTTTTACAGATTTTTAAGAAAGGTTATTTTGGTCTTCCCCCCTACCCACTTTCAAAGCGCAAAACTAATGTTTTTGAACCTAGATAAAACCTTTTACATGTCAATTTAACACTTTTATGCGAAAACACCTTCTCTTAACCATAGAGCAGGATTAAGAGGGAAAAAAAAGCTAGAGTTTGAAGTAACCTTGAGAGGTTTTCCAAGCTGGTTCAAGATTCAAAACTACTAGGTATGTAAGGTTACCCAAAACATGGATTATGTTCTTCCATGTGTTCCACATTCTGAATTGATAGAGTTGTAAGTGAGTTGAGTCTCCAATGAATCTTTTTTCAAGGTTGTTCTTAAATTCTAATATACTTCTATATGAGCTTGCATGAATTACTACTTTTATGAATTAAGTACTTGAAATAGATGATTTTTCAATACTACATGAACCCTAACGTGAATTCTTATTAGTTTTATGAATTTCATTTAATTGAGCATGCATGAGTATAATTTGAACCTAAAGAGCCTATGGAATCCCTAAATGCTTTAACCCTACTTTTGTTTTCCTGAATATTATGAGTTAAGATGATGCATGATAGAGTCTCTATGTGTCAAGAACTGAACCTTAAAAGAATGTAACCAAAAAGTCGATGTTAATGTGATGATTTGAGTTAAAAATATCCAATAAGACTAGTTGATTGAGAATGATTTGCTTATAAGCATTGAGTCTTGGGACTTGTATCGAGTACCCAATAAGTAAGAATAAGCCCAAGTCAAACTCAATAACTACATCATCAAACATAGGAGAGGATTGAACCTATTAAGTTGGACATTCCTCCTTGATAATAGGTCCTTGAATCAATAGAGGAATTGATTGATTGGGATCCTTCATGGATCGACTCATTCTTTACCCTAGAAAGTATTGAATAGTTATGGCAATATCAATGCGATTGTTGTACAATCACTGACTCATAAATGGTTGTTATCGGATAAGAGAAACTCCTAGATATGTTCCATACTAATAGTACTCTGACTTGATTGGATTGGATTAATTTGAATTTATGGATTAGTCATTTGTCTACTCCCTATTCCTGCTTTAGATAGACATTTGACATCTTGATTTAGTGTTTTGAGTTATTCTTATTCTATCTATATCTGTTTCACTCAGCTATTTTACATGCTCATAGATTTCACATACAGATGTCCATTTGGACCTGCATCTTTTCATGATACGGAGACCGGTGCTAGAGATCATTAGCAGGTGCATCGTTGAGGATCTAATTGTATCTAGTTAATTAGTGAGTCCTCCCCATGCTTCTGGAGGGTGATCATTTAAATTTTATCTATCTTGAGTTAGTATTTTATTTTCTTTAATTTTGGTAGCCATGGCTTGTCATCGTACCATCTAGATAGCTTAGTTAGAGGCTTCATAGACTAGATTTGGGATTGATGACTTGGATATTGTCTGACTAGTTTCTTTCATACGAGTCATGTTTATTTGTTATGATTATCTTTAATTGAGATTGTCCACCTTCATTCATCTATAGTATTCCATTGATATGATAATTGTTGATCAAATGAATATGATAAGGCTAAGTGGTTTACTTGGGGACTAGAAATAGTCTCTGAGTGAGGGCCATGTCTAGTGTACTCTCCTGGGACGTAAGATCCCCTTAAGAATCTTGAGTTTTTGGACATAAGAAGTCATCCCAATGGTTGTGCCATCCTCTTTTATCATCATGGAAATCTGGTTTTGTGATTTCCTTCCTTTTGTTTGTGCCAAAAAGAACTTGGTGTTTGAGTACCCAGTTTGAGCCATTGAACTCAGGACTTTTGCTTGTATATAGATTCTTCAATCATGCTCCACTTGTTCAATTTTTCCTTAAGATCCTTTCCACTTCCTTGGGTGTTTGAGGGATTGATGTTGTCCTTATTTGTTGTTGTTATTCTTCCAGTTGTTTTCTCAGCCTGATCACTCTTTCTGTAACACCTTTAAACTCTTATTGATTCAGTTGTTGAATTTCTTCCTTTATCTTTTTCAAATTCTTCCATACCCTTTGCATTCCCTAACCATGTATTTGCTAACCCCTTTTTACTCTACATTCAAACTCTTTATGTTGTGCTAAACAATTATAGAGCTTAAATGGTCTCTTACACTTGTCCTTTTGTTCAACTATATCAATAATTATAGGTGAGTGGTAAGAGAACATAGGGTCTATTATTTTCACTTGTCTTGATGGCATATTGATTATCCATTCATCATTGACCATAACCTTATCAATCCTACTATACACATGTCTATTTGTCTATGTGTAGTCCTTTCCTACTGTTGGCATCTCTAATAAGTTGCACTGGCTAACGCAATCCCTAGAATCTTTCATTTCTCCCATTTGTACTTGGTTTCAGTTGGTCTTCCATTTGGGCTAAGTACAAAGTTGAAATCTCCCATAATTAGCCATGGTCTATTAATTTAACTGCTAAGTCTTTGTATGTTAACCCATAATGGCCCTCTTGTATTTATTGAATGTAGGCCATTCCACTCCATTCTGTAATTGCACCAACCCATGAATATGTTGAGGAGATCTCTCTATGACATAAAGTTTACTCTTGTTTGGATTCCAAGCCAACCAGATTCTACCCTGCTTTGGCCTATAGCATTAGTACACCACTCTCATCCTGGAATCACTTTATTGATGATTATTCTTTTCTTTTCTTCTTTTACTCTATGTTCATATATAGCTATAGCACTAACATTATTATTCTTAAAAAATGGCCTACATTTTTTTTCTTCACCACTTGTTTAAAGCCTCTTACATTCCAAGAGACTATCATTTGTTAGGTTTATTAAGTGGTGCCTCCTCCTGCTCTTTCTCTTTACTTCCACTTATCTCTCCAAAATCATAATTATTACTGTAGTTATTTAATATGTTTTCCAATTGTTGTAGCTAACTTTTTCTTGCAGATTTGTGTTTAACCACTTGTCAATCATTAGTGTGTTCCTCTAGTTATTGTTGCACATCTTCTCTCATTCCTTTAGCCTTCTCTTTCCCTGTATCATCTGCCACTATTTTATTGTTTGTTGCCTTCCACTCTTGGTCCCTGCTCTTGTTTCTTTGGCATTGGTTCTAGGGGCTTTTTTCCACAAGAGTGCCCTATTTGGAAGCATTTTTTACAAAGAGGGGCTTCCATTCATATAATACTCTTTGTTCAAATACTTTTCTTCTAACATCCTATATTTTGATACTCATTAGTAGTTTTTTAGTAACATCCATCTCAACTAAAATTCTTGCAAATTAGATCTTACTAGCTTGTGTAGTACACTCATCAACATAGAGAGCCTGACCCAATCTACTTCCTATTTTACTCAACACCACAGTATTCCAATAATTAAGGGTAAGTTTGGCAGTTTAATCCAAAGAGGGATTATGATAAAAATTTCCTCTTTGATGTTAAACTCCAGTGTCCAAGGCTTCATGATAACCAGTCTTCTCATTAGGTGATAGGGTCCTGAGCATAAGATTTTATCTCTATCTTTCTCATTAACAAACCTTATGATAAAGTATCCATCCCCATGGTGTAGAATTATAAGTTTCTTTATGAATTCATTTTGGCTGTTAATAAACCTGTCGATGGCTTCTATTGTTGGTTTTGTTCCTACCATATACATAACCAACACATACTTCCATTTTTCATCGTCCTCCTTTGTATCTTCATGCAGTATCTCAACAATTTTCTTACCCTCAACTATTACCGAGGAAATATAGGATAGATTCATACCTTTTGTAGCCAACTTGTTGGTGGCAAATAGATTTGCCCATGGTCTTTCCTGTGCTGCGTTAGTCTGTTTCTACTGTTTTAGGGCTCAATTGTCTCACTGTCATATTTTCTTCATTTAACTTCTCTTGGCTTTACAAACTTGTTAGACCCCGTAATTAACTAAATGGAGGTTAATTGCTCATTCGGGAAAATTGTTGAGATTGAGGTGTATTTTAAA
>JAOTQJ010063869.1:0-13603 GCA_025642045.1 Solanum sejunctum | reverse complement strand
AGTTTGAGGGGAGGTTTGTTGGGATGCAAAAATGCAAACTCCTCCCTCCCACATCGGTTGTGGAAAGGTAAAATGACCAACTTATGTGATTGAACCCAATCCCATTAGTATGAGGCCTTTTGGGAGATACCCAAAAATAAATCCGTGAGGGTTTAGCCCAAAGCGGACAATATCATACTAATGCTGGGTTGGGTTGAGGGTGCACGTGGTCCCTACATTATTTATGGTAATTTGATTAGTTAATATGAAAGAAAGATTTTTTTTAATCGTTTGTTTTGATTTGATTTCCCTTAATTAGTTTTGACTTTTTGTTTATTTCTGGTTAAAGTATTATTCTGATTGTGCTTAAATAGTGCATGATTTTATTTATTTCTTTTTGGTAAGTGTTAATTGATTTTATTTCCTTATAACACTTAGTTCTATACACTATATAAATAGAGTCTCATAAGTTAACAAGGGGCAACTTCTCTTTTCTCTGCATATACTCTCTACACACTTTTTTGCAAACGAACTATATATAAACAAAATTCTCTCTTTTCTTATCCCTCTCCCTCTGCTAGTAAATGATAATAATATTTTGCTGGAGGTTCTGAGCCACGCCTTCATTATTCAGATTCTATTGCTACTTCTCTTCTTGACTGGTGAGATTTTAGTCAGATTTTATTATTTTTCATCTATTATCCTTTATTTGTTTGTTTAGTAGGCTTTTGAACTCTAATTCGGGATATGAAGAGTCGCCTTGGATGGGGATGGACTCGGAGGAGCCCTTGAAGATTTTAATTTCTTTGTTTATATACAGTTGTTGTATATATTTATTGTAAAAATAGATGTTAGGATTGTTCATAGTTATGGTTAAGAAACTAAATTGAACCGTAATCCGAACCAAATAGCTTTAAAAAATCTAATATTTGATTTGATTTGGTTAAGTTTGGTTTTTAAATTTTGAGAATCGATTTTATTTGGTTTGGTTTTGGTTTTACTAAAAACAAACCCGCAAAAATAACCTAACCAAATCGAATAATTATATATATAAATTTATAGTTATTTATATAGTATTCATAAATAATATATAAATATTTTACTATATTTTAATGAACTTAAATCTTTAACTTTACCATTTATATTTGAAATTCTCTTGTTAGTATTTTGACATATAATTTTCTTGTACCCCTTCCGCCGGGTATAGTTATTTGATTGTTGAGCTTGAGTTTTTTTCTTATATATATTTCATATTTGGGATATAATGTCTTTAGTATTGCTTAACTAAATCACTTTGTTAATGTAATAATAACTCTAGTACTATTGCTTAATTGAATTCACATTAGCTTTTTGTGGATTATTCATGTACTAGGTGTTTGTGTCTCTCGGATATGTGTGTCCTCAATAAACTTATTACTTTCAAACCAAAAAATAACCAAAGAAATAAACCCAATCAATCCAAGCCAATAATAACCAAATCGACGATTATTTTATTCATTTGGTTTGATTTGGTTTTACAAATTTAAAAATTGACTAAATTGATTTGGTTATGATTTTAAATAATAACCGATCAAAATCGAATCATGAACACCACTAATCGATGTAACAAATAGTGAAATTGGGGATCTAATAAAATGGGGGGAGGGGAAAATATGTGCTACTTGCTGTTTACTTCTTTTTCTTATAATGATTTAGGCAAACTAATTTATCATATTAAATTATTTAAAATAAGTGTTATATGCATTAACACGAGCAGATAATTAAAGCAACATAAATGCATTTTGTCTTGTTTGAAATGTCTCTTTTGGATTTATAGGATTTTAGTCTTGTTTTAAGAATCACGTTTTAATATTATGTGCCCTAGAAAGCATGCGCTTAGGCTTAATTTTCAAGTATTTTAGAAATCATGTCTATGTTTAATTAATTTTTGCTAACTGTTAGAAATCATGTTTAAGCTTGAATAATTTTGTTATGAAGTTATAAAAATTGCTTAAAATTATTATTGTTAGAAACCATGTTCTAGGATTTTATTTTAAACATTGCACCTGTTAGAAATCATGTTTAAGCATTTTAAGTATTACATTTGTGATAGAAAACATGCTTATAAAATTTTTGTCATTCTTCGAGAAGGTACCCTTGGCGTAGCCGGCACTTGGAGACTATCGCTAGCCCCCGGGAGAACCACTTGCCCTCATTGTCATATCAAACTCAATGAATAAGCATCAAATATGAGCATATAGATATACACATAGAAATAACTCTGCTATATCATAGTACCAATGAAAGTAGTTTAGATACAAAGACTCATCCAAAACCTCCCCTTAAATGTCTATGAAGCCTCTACCTATCAATTTAGAAATGTGCCATGACAAGTCATGGGCATCTTCATCAAAGAAAGAAAAGTACTCAAAATAATGAAAGATAAAAGGGCTCCTCCGAGATACTAGGAGGGCTCACCAAGCTCGAGGGATGTACTGATCCGGACCTCAACGATGCACGTGCTGAAGCTCTCCATCTACTATATCTGCATCATAAAATGATGCAGGCCCAAATAGACGTCAGTACATGAAATATACTGGTATCTAAAATGCCTCAAGAAAATAAGGCTAAACTTATTCATCTCAACTCAACAACTCATGCTTAACTCAACGTATGCACTTTTGAAGTAAGTCATGCTTTAACAATATATATATGATAAACAGACTCTTTCGAAATATCATGCTTAATCAATATTTCTTGGGTTAATCGACATCGTCATCCCATCAACTTAAGTTCGGTGATGCACAACAAATCAACATTGTTGTCACTCCAGCCCTTAACTTGCCATGGAAAAGGGCAATCAACTCTCTCTTGGATCTATAATAAATGTCCACTTAAGCCGTCAAACTAGCTGTAATGACTATCCTATGTTGGCAACATAGTTCTATGGGTTAAAGTAAAAGTATGCTCTCTCCCTGCTCGGTGCTCGATACTTCTCCTAAGACTGAAATATGTTTAACTCATCAATTAAGTCATCATTGACTTATTATCATCATAACTAAACTCATCATCATCATCATCATAACTCAACTCATCGTCATCTCATTATTAGCTCATTATCAACTCATAACTCAACTTAGTAACTCAATCAATGAATGCAAATGGTTAACACAACTTAGACTCAAACGATTATTTAGGCTCATTCAATCAACTCATCATGTAATATAATTAAGACATCATAAATCATAATGTATGTGACTCAATGAAACATACTCCTCATGCTCATGTATACTCAAGTTACTCAACTCAATATGCATCAATCCACTCAATTCAATATACTCAATGTACCAACTCAATATGCTCAATTTGTGCATTATTCCCATGAAAACATGTAAGTTAGGGTTCATACTATCAAAAATGAAAAAACATGTATATTTCTCCCATTCATACTCATGAAAACTTAGAAATTATCTCATGTAATGTAATGTAAAATAAGGCCTCATGATGAATACAAAGATATAATATTAAAATAGAAGCAATTTCTTAAAAATCTCAATTCTCCTCAAATCTTGACTCAAGATAATGGAAAAAAGCGTGTGAAGAAAGAAATTCACACTTTGGTAAGCCTTACATACCTGGGAGTGTAGAATCTTGAAGTATCTTGGAAGAAATTAGAAGATTTCTCAAGTTCTCCTTCAAGCCCTAGCTCCTCTTCCTCTCTTGAATTTCTCTTCAATGCCTTAAAGAGGATATTTCAACACCAAAGAGGCCATCTGATATGTTTTGGGGCTGATTTAAGTATAAAAACATGAGACCCTAGGCTTAAGAATGGTGGGAAGAGTCTATTAAGAGTGGCCTACGAGTCACCCTACGATTTGTTGTGGGTCCTACAACTCATAGGAATCCTCTCGTAAACTTTTGACCCAATTTTTGGAGTCTCTAGAACTTGCTATGAGCCCACACTGCGACTCGTAGCCCATGCTACAACTCATAGAAGGTGGTCATAATGTCTGGGACTAAAACCTACATCTTTCTGACGTTTTCTACAAGTTACAGATACAAGTCATAGTCCAAATTAAGACTCTTAACTGGGTCTTGTAGGTGCAACTTTGCTCTAATAGTCTAGAGTAAAATGGTCATAACTTTTGACTCCAAACTCGAAATAAGTTGGAACCAGTTGCATTGGAAAGCTAACTCAAAGGGCTTTCATTTGATATGTTGTGGGTTATCCAGCTGTTTGTGTGCTAAACTTTATGATCATTTGAAGTTGACCCTAGAATAATCCAACACTCAAAACTCAATTTATAGAAAGGTCTTGAACTCGTCTAAGTACTAGAGGCCTCTTATAACTCTAATACACTTCCCACATATAGAAATGAGGCTTGAAACTAGGTAAATATGAGGGTAGAATTATAAAGTGTCACAATATCTCCCCCTTGGGATCATTCATCCTCGAATGATGAGCAACTAGAGATTTAAGGCAAGGAAAAAATTTACCTATGTACTCCAACAATCAACCAGCTCTCATCTCACTCGTTCAATCAACAAAGCTTGAAATTTAGCAAGTAAACAATTAAACAGTCAATGTATCACATCAATCTTTACTCGAACTCTAGAACTCTATCATACAGAGAACAAAAAGAAGACTCAAGGAATAGAAAGTTAAATAATTTAGAGAAAGAATACTTACCATCAACTCTCTCATCATCGGTAGGCTGGAATAAGTGAGGATGTTTGGCCTTCATATCCTCCTCTGCTTCCCAAGTAGCTTTTTCTAAAAATTGGTTCCTCCAAATACTTTGACAGGTATAATCTCTTTGTTTCTCAATTTTTGAACCTGACAATCAAGGATTTGGACAGAGATCTCCTCATAACTCAGACTGGCTCTCACTCCAATACTCTCGACAGGCACTACCAACTGTGGATCTCCCAAACACTTCTTAAGCATAGAAATGTGGAAGACCAGGTAGATGCCCTCTAACTCATACGCCATATTGCCCACTCTCTTTATGATCATATAAGAGCCAATGTACCTCGGACTCAACTTTCGTTTCTTCCCAAACTCATCACACCCTTCATGGGCGACACTTTCAAATACACTCAATTCGTTGACCTCAAACTCTAAGTCTCTTCTTTTGACATCTGTGTAGGATTTTTGTCTACTCTGTGCAGTTCTCAACCTCTCTCGAATGATTTTCACCTTTTTCATAGCTTGGTGAACCAAGTCTAGACTAATCAACTCTGTTTCACCTACTTCAAAGCATCTAATTGGTGACCTACACCTTCTCCCATACTCATATGGGGCTACTTGAATGCTCGAGTGGAAGCTATTGTTTTAGGCAAACTTTATCAAACACAAGTGGTCATCCCAATTACCCTTAAAATCAATGATGCAAGCTCTCAACATATCTTCTAATATCTGAATAGTATGTTCTGCCTGACATCCGTTTGAGAGTGGAAAGCTATGCTAAAGAGCACCTTCGTTCCGAAACCTTTCTGAAATGACTTCCAAAACTAGGCAGTGAATTGAGCTCTTCTATTTGAGATGATGGACAAAAGGACCCCATGCAACCTAACAATCTCCCTTATATACAATCGGGCATCGTCTTCTACAGTGTCGATTATCTTGACTGCTAAGAAGTGAGCAGACTTAGTCATCTAGTCATTTGATCAACTATCACCCATATAAAGTTATGCTATCCACGAGACCTCGGTAAACCAGTAACATAGTCCATATTGATTATCTCCCATTTTTATTCTGGAATCTCAAAGTTCTGAGCTACTCCACATGGTATTTGGTGTTCAACTTTAACTTGTTGACATTTTGGACACTTAGAAACAAAATTGATAATGTCTCTCTTCATTTTGCTCCACCAGTAGATTTCCCTCAAGTCATGGTACATCTTAGTAGACTCTGTGGATGGAATATCTTGAACTGTGGGCCTCTGCCATAATTTTTTATCAACCCCCGTCAACATTTGAAGCACACAATCTGCCTTGATACTTTAATACTCCATCTTCCCATTTGGCAAAAGCTAATACCTTCTGCTTATGTACATCGTCCTTCAATTGTAATAGGATTGGATCTCGATCTTATTTATCTTTCACCTCTACTACTAGGGATGATACAGTCCTATTGTGCATATGAACTCCTCATTTGTCTGACTCATGTAGTTGGACTCCCAGTCATGCTAGTTTATGAACTTGCTTGGCTAATTCTCTCTTCTCCTCCTTCACATGGGTAGTACATCCCATGGATAATCTGCTGAGAGTATCAATAACTATGTTAGCTTTCTTGATGGTAGAGGATGCTCATGTCATAGTCCTTAAGCAACTCAAGCCATCTCCTCTGCCTCAAATTAAGCTCTTTCTGGGTGAAGACATGTTGCGGGCTCTTGTGGTCTGTGAACACATCCACATATGCCCCATATAAATAGTGGCACCATAATTTGAGAGCAGACACTACCGCTGCCAACTCTAAATCGTGAGTGGGGTAATTCTTCTCATGCACCCTAAGTTGTATCGAAGCATAGACAACAACTATCCCCTTTTGCATCAATACACATCCTATTCCTACCCTCGAAGCATCATAATAGATCACAAATCCATAGATCCCATCAGGGAAGGTCAACACGGGTGTAGTGGTTAACCTTGTCTTTAGCTCTTGGAAACTACCCTCACACTCGTCGGACCATTGAAACTTGACCTTCTTCTGAGTTAATTTGTTCAACGATGCGAATATGGAAGAAAATCCCTCAACAAATCTCTGATAGTAGCTAGCTAAACCCAAAAAACTTTTTATCTCAGTTGGTAAAGTTGGCCTTGGCCAATTCTTAACCACCTCGATCTTTTGAGTATCCACTCGGATTCCATCTCCAGAAATCACATGGCCTGAGAAGGCCATAGATTTGAGCAAAAAGTCACACTTAGAAAACTTCACATATAACTCATTGTCTCGGAGTGTCTGCAAAGCAATCCTAAGGTAATTGGCATGCTCCTCCTTATCTCTTGAGTACACCAAAATATCATCAATAAACACAATCACGAACATGTCGAGCTACTGCTGAAATACTCTATTCATCAAATCTATAAAAATTGTGGATGCATTCATTAGCCCAAAAGACATCACTAAGAACTCAAAGTGACCATATTGTGTTCGAAAAGCCATCTTTGGGATGTCACATTCTCTCACTTTCAATTGATGATAGCCTGATCTTAGATCTATGTTAGAGAAAACAGTGGCACCCTGAAGTTGGTTGAACAAGTTATCAATCCATGGAAGGGGATACTTATTCTTATTAGTCACCTTATTCAACTGTTGGTAGTCAATGCACGTCCTTAAAGAACCATCCTTATTTCGCACAAATAGGACTAGATCACCCCTTGGAGAGACACTCGGTCTTATGAATCCTTTCTCTAACAAGTCTCTCAGTTGATATTTTAACTCTTTCAACTCCACGAAGGCCATTTTATATGGTGGAATAGAGATAGGATGGGTGTTAGGAAGAACATCAATCCTAAAGTGGATTTTTCGATCAGGAGAGACTCCAAGAAGATCCTTAGGGAACACATCAGGAAACTCATTCACAATCGGAACAGACTCAAGGAAAGGGGGCTCAACATCATCGGACTTGACTAGCACGAGGTGATAGATACATTCTTTAGAGATCAATTTTTTGGCCTTCACATAAGAAATAAATTTACCATTCGGTGCAGTAGAATCTCCTCTCCACTCAATAATAAGCTCAGTCAAAAACAAGAATTTGACAGTTCGAGTTTGGCAATCAATAGAGGTATAGCAGGCATGAAGCCAATCCATACCAAGAATCACATCAAAATCAACCATCTCAAACTCAATGAAATCAATAAGAGTATCCCTATGATAGATAGATACCACATAATCTCTATAGATCCTCTCAGCTCGAATGGACTCACCAACAAGAGTAGAAACAAAAAATGGCTCAAACAAACAGTCAGGAAGAATCTTAAATCTACTTGCCACTTATGGCATCACAAAAGAGCAAGTTGCACCCGAATCAAGTAAACCATAACATGAAAAGGTAAAGACTCGAAGCATACCCGTCACAATATCTGGTGCAATCTCTTGATCCTATCTATTCCCCATTGCATACAAACGGTTTATCCTACCGCCTGCCCCTGGTGCAGCACCTCTCTGATTATATCTCGCTAGTGGTGCTGTGGTAGAAGTCTAGGCCTTATTGCCCCAAATCGGACAATCCCTCTACAAGTGACTTGGGTGGCCACACTTATGGCAAGCATTTCCTCCATCTTTACACTCTCCCAAATGCATTCTGCTACATTTCCCACAAAGTGGCTTCCCTTTAGAGCCAAGAGTAACACTTGCTTGAGACTGTGCACCCTGTGCCCTAAAGGTTGGCTGCCCTTGGCAGCTCGGATGGCTAGGAGATGGTGCACTAGCTGAAGATGGGGCATAGGTATAGGACCTCTTCTAGAAATAAGACTTATCTCCCTTATCCTACTTACTCTGCTGAACTCATGCCTTGCTGATCTGGCCTTCTTACTCAGATGCTTCTCTTTGTCTTTCTTCTTATCCTCCTCAGTTTATTGGGCGCAGACTATCATCTTGTAAATGTCCATACTCGGTATCAACAATGTCACTTTACACTCTCTCTTCATGTGTTTACCCAACCCAAATACAAATTTTCTCATCTTCGCCCTCATATTCGGAACCACCTCTAGTGCATACCTAGATAGCTAGATGAATTTTAGTCTATATTCTTTGACCATCATCCCCTCTTGTTTCATATTGACAAACTCCTATACATTCGCCTCCCTCAACTCTTAAGGAAAGAAGTGATTGAGAAAGGTACTCTCAAACTCATCCTAAGTAGTAAGCTCAACATCCTCACCTCGACTTTCCTCCCACTGGTTATACCAAACATTGGCCACGTCTTTGAGTTGGTAGGCAGCAAGCTCAACTCCTTCAGTTTCAGTGGCATCCATATATTTCAGCACTATCTACATCTCATTAATGAAACTTTGTGGATCCTTCTCAACCTTAGATCCAGTATAGACTGGTGGGTCCATCCTCAGGAAATCTCTCAATCTAGAAGCAATTGTGGGCTCATAAGAACTAGAGCTAGGGGCTGAAGAACCCTGATTCCCACTCTGAGCAGCTACTAACTAGGTAAGCATAGCTATGGCTCCTCGAAATTCAGCCTCTGAGGTAGGAGTAGGTAAAGCAGTAGGTGTCACAGGAACACTAGTGGTGTTGGGCGGTCGGCCTCGCCCCTAGTTTCCATTTGAGGGGGCACCTCTAAAGTAGGGTTCTCGACAGTGATAGATCAGGCATACTGCACATCTTGGAGGCATAATTTGAAATGACATAGCGCATGAGTCAGAAGAGAAATTTATAGAGTTTTCAACTCTATGGCACGAATTCAGATCACAAGAAATGGTAACAGTTCCTAGTGTCCTATAGCTACTTGTTTATGAAGTGTGGTGCACAACACACACATATACAAGACTCTACTAGGAAAGACTTCATAGACTCCCTAAGACTCTTTAACTCTATACTCTGCTACCAAGTTTGTCACGCCCTGGGAGGGTACACTTGGCGTGATCGACATTCAAAGACTATCGCTACCCCTCGAGAGAACCACTTAGCCTTATAGTCATATCAAACTCAACAGCGTAATAATAACTCAATGAATAAGCATCAATTATCATATAGATATACATATAGAAATAATTGTACTGTATCATAGTATTAATGAAAGTAGTTTAGATATAGAGACTCACCTCCCCTCAAATGTCTACGAAACCTCTACCTATCAGCTTAGAAATATGCCATGACAGGCCATAGGCACCTTAATCAAAGAAATAAAAGTACTCAAAATAATGAAAGATATAATGGCTCCTCCGGGATACTAGGAGGGCTCACCAAGCTCGAGGGATGTACTGATCAGGACCTCAATAATGCACGTACTGAAGCTTTCTAACTGCTATATCGGCATTATAAGATGATGCAGGCCCAAAATAGACTTCAGTATATGGAATACACTGGCATGTAAAATGGTTCAAGAAAATGAGGGTAAACTTATACATCTCAACTCCACAACTCATGCTCAACTCAAAGTATGTACATTTGAAGTAAGTCATGCTTTAACAATATGTATATTATAATAGACTCTTCCAAAATATCATGCTTAATCAATGTTGCTTGAGAATTTCTCTTAATCGACATCCTTATCCTACCACCTTAAGTTAGATATTGCACAACGAATCAACATCATTGCTATGCCTGCCCTTAACTTGGCAGGGAAAATGGCAATCAACTCTCTCTTGGATCTATAAGAAATGTCCATTTGCGAGATAAGAATCGTCAGACTAGATATAGTGACTACCCTATGCTGGCAAAGTAATTGTGTGGGTTAAAGTAAAAGTATACTCACTCCTTGCTTGGTGCTCGATACTTCTCCCAAGAATAAAACATGCTCAACTCATCAATTAAGACATTATTGACTCATTATCATCATAACTCAACTCATTATCATCATCATCATCATCATAACTCAACTCATCATTGTCTCATTATCAAGTCATAACTCAACTCGGTAATTTAATCAATGAACACAAATAATTAACTCAGCTTAGACTCAAATGGCCATTTAGACTCATTCAATCAACTCGTCATGCAATACAATCAAGACATCATATATCATAACGTATGTGACTCAATGCAACATATTCCTCACGCTCATGTATACTCAAGTTACTCAACTCAATGTGCATCAATTCACTCAGTTCAATATGCTCAATATACCCAACTCAATATGTTCAATTTATGCATAATTCCCATAGAAACATGTAAGTTAGGGTTCATACTATCAAAAATGAAAATACATGTATACATCTCCCATTCATGCTCATGAAAACACAAAAATTATCTCATGTAATGTAATGTAAAAGAACTCATGGTGAATATAAAGATATAGTATTAAAATAGAAGAAATTTCTCAAAAATCTCAACTCTCCTCAAATCTTGACTCAAGATAATGGCAAAGGGCGTGCAAAGAAAGAAATCCACATTTTGGTAAGCCTTACATACCTGGGAGTGTAGAATCTTAAAGTATCTTAAAAGAAATTGAAAGATTTCTCAAGTTCTCCTTCAAACCCTAGATCATATTCCTCTCTTGAATTTCTCTTCAATGCCTTAGAGATGATATTTCAACACCAAAGAGACCCTCTAATATGTTTTCGGGCTGATTTAGGTAATAAAACATCGACTCTAGTCTCAGTAATGGTGGGAAAGGTCCAAAATAATCTTTCTTAAAAGCTTTCAAAAGTGGCCTAGGGGTCGCCCTATGAATTGTAGTGGGTCCTACGACTTGTAGGAACCCTCTCATAAACCAATTTTTGGAGTCTCTGAACTTGCTGCAAGCCCACACTATGACTCGTAGCCCATGCAATGACTCGTAGAAAGTGGTTGTAATGTCTGGGGCTGAAACATACAGCTTTCTGACATTTTCTACGAGTTGCAAATACGAGTGGTAGTCCAAATTATGACTCTTAACTAGGTCTCGTAGGTGCAATTCTGCACTGACAATCTTTAGAAAAATAGTCATAACTTTTGACTTCTAACTCGAAATAAGGTGACACTAGTTGCGTTGGAAAGCTAACTCAAAGGGCTTTCATTTGATATGTCATGGGTCATCTATATTTTTATGTGCTAAAAGTTATGATTATTTAAAATTGATCCCAGCATAATCCAATACTAAAAACTCAATTTATAGATAGGTCTTGAACTCATCTAAGTACTAAAGGTCTCTTATGACTCTAATACACTTCCCACATATAGAACTGAGGCTTGAAACATGGAAATCATGCTTAATCAACTTTATATGAGGGTAGAATTATGAAGCGTCACAATTTTTCTTTGAATGTGCTTAACCAATATTTTTAGAAATCATGTTTCAGGGTTTAATAATTCTCTCTCATGTTATGAAGCTATAGAGATCATGCTTTTAGATCCTTTAAATTCAATTGGTTAAGTATTATAGTATAATGTTAGTCCCAATATTAAATAAATTAACTTAGGAGGGGTTAGGGGCATATAGGACCCTTGAAGAGGATGATCAAAACTCGAGTTTTAATTGGACAAACCTTGATTTTGTCCTTAGGCTTAAATAAGCCATGTGAGCTAAATAACACTTGAAAGCCGAGTAAACTGATCCAAGTGGAAATCAAAGAGCTTAATTTAATTTTTCATTTCTTTTTTTAAATGCTTGGGGTAGTTAGATTTATTTTTTGTCTTTATTTGTTTACTTCTCTATTTATTTAGTTTTTCACTTAGAATTAATTAGAATAATTATAAAATTAAAAGACCTTTATTTGCAACCCTCACATAAATAAGAGACACGATCGGGACCCACATTTGTGGATCTCAAGGGGTACCTAACACTTTCCTCTTGAGGTAACTTGAACTCTTACCCATTCTCTGATTGACTTGACCTCAGTTTTAGACCCTTAGTTAGTTTTAGATTAGAATTTTGTCCTAATGTACTTCAAATCATTAGGTGGCGACTCTTCAATTTTTAAAATCTTAAAAGAGTCCTTGTCACGGCGTCGTCCAGGTTCTCATCTTTTCGCGAGAAAAAATAGGGCGCGACACTAAATAGTTAGAGTTTTGATATTTCTCCATAGTTAGGGTTTTGATATAAAAAGAAAAAGCAGAATATGAATGTGTTTCTTTCTTCCAATATTTCATAGATTGTTCTATATTTTTCACTTTTCAGTCACTCTAATTTTGTATTCATTATTGTGGTGGTGTTGACATTGATGAATGAAAATCAACTGAACTTGAGTAAGTTAAGCAACTCTTAAACAACTGCTTAAGTAGTTGTAGTTGTATTCATTATTTGTGGTGGGTGTTGTGTCGGTGATGACTGAAAATCGTCTGAACTTAATAGTTGCAACCTTTTGCAGCAACTTAAGTAACTCTTAAGCAATTGCACAAGTAGTTGTACTTGTATTCATTACTGTGGTGGTGTTGGCATTGATGAATAAAAATCGACTGAACTTGAGCAATTTAAGCAACTCTTAAACAACTGATTAAGTAGTTGTAGTTGTATTCATTATTGTGGCAGTGGTGTGAGGGTGATGAATGAAAATCAACTAAACTTAATACTTATAACTTTTGAAGCAACTTAATCAACTCTTAAGTAATTGCATAAGTAGTTGTACTTGTATTAATTACAGTGGTGGTGTTGTGACAGTGATGAATGAAAATGGATTGAACTTAATGAAGTTGTAGAAAAATTATTTAGTTGCTTTATAAGTCCCAATAATTGAAGTGCTTGATAAAACAACTGCTAAACTTGTAATCTTAAGTTGTTGTAGCAATTTAAATTAAGGTAGCAATCTAAGAAATAAAAAATACAACAATTTAAGCATTTGCTTAAGAGTTGCTGAAAATAATTTTAGCAAGTGGACAACCTTCAATAACAATTGTTACATTTGCTTTAAAATATTTTTGCAACTATAATGTCTAATTTAGCAATTGTTATAGTTAACAACAACAACACACCCCAGTGCCTCAAAAGGCTCCCGCTCATTGCGGGGTGAGGGGGGGTCGGATATACGCAGCCTAACCCCTATGTTT
>JAOTQJ010063858.1:0-13603 GCA_025642045.1 Solanum sejunctum | reverse complement strand
GTATTTCATGTTTCCATGCTTCGTAAATGCATTGGTGATCCTTTCAGAATTTTTCCTGTAGAGGATATACAGGTTACAGAGGAAACTCTGCCAAAATTTTGATAAATTCCTTAGCTATTATAGTTGGAAATCATATTTAGTGTTTGTCTGGGTTCCCAATCGGCACTAATCACGGTCCTTGGGTTGGGTCGTGACACATACTCTATGCCTACATGATGTCACCATGTAGGGATCGGAGCCCCACTTGAGTATCCTCCTCCACATGGCTAGTACAATGTCTCTCAAGCTTGTTGGTGAGTCCTCCATTCCAAGGATGATGTTTATGATCTTATGCTATGTTCTAAGACTATCTTTCTTTTATGTATGTATTGACTATGAGGGTGAGCGCGGTCTCCTGTCTTGGCCCCCACTTTTATCTATGCAGTAGAGGTGTTATTAGACATGTTATGTATCTATGCTATGAGTCTTAAATCTCTTATTTCTTGATGTTTATGATATAAAAGTTTACTCTTAGTCCCAATTCCCCTTGTTTATACTTATCTTTTATCATCATTTTAATTGCTTCTGCGACCAACGATGTGTAATGATATGCTATGAGGCTTGTTTAGGGTTCCTTCGGGTTCACCATTCGCCGACCACGTCTAGGCCCTAGGCTTGGGTCATGACAAAGATGATTTTAGAGCACTAGGTTGTTAGGTCTTTGGTATTCAACATACCATGTTGATTAGAGTCTTATTCATGTTTGTGAGGTATGCCATGACTATGAATAGGAGGCTATGAGGCATTCTAGGAAATGTTTCACTTCTTCATGATCTATGTCGTGTGATAGAGTTAGGTCCCCTAGGGTTTATTGATAATCTAACCATTACATTATAGGATATGTCTCAAGCTACTCAGGATGGTGGTATGATGAATGCGGAGGTTCGCAATGCTCTTTGGTTGTTGGCTAAAGCGGTGACAAAATTAGCAACTTACCTCGATCAACAAATGAGTGCTCACGATACTTCAATTGGTAAGGGGAGAGGTAGTGAGGCCAAAAAGACCTGTGTTGGGGGTAAGTTCCAAGGTCCCAAATGTAGAGGTGGTAGTGGCGTGGTGCCTTATGCTAAGTGACCAAAATGTGGTAGATGTCATGATAGCCCATGCTTAGAGGTACCGACACTTGTTATTATTGTGAAGAGTTAGGTCATAAGATAAGGGATTGCCCCATTAAATGCACTAAGAGTAAAGGAGACGATTATAAGGTGGCTGATCCTAGATGCCCAAAATATGGGAGGAAACATGGCGGCGCATGTTAGAGGAACACGGGTGCATATTTTGAGTGTGGCAAAATAGGCCACAAGATTTCAAATTGTCCATATTCTCACATTAAAGGTGTAAATGATCGACGACAAGGGCAAGGTGGTCATGTTGATCAAGGGGCTCAAGGAGTTGATGTGGCTACTGGTATATTAAAATTTCCTTTGGCTTTGATGTGTTCATATTTCCTTCTTGTTACTAGTGGGCTTCTTGTGTGACCTGAGTCATTATGTGAACCTTTGGTGTCTAACCTTTTTGTTGAGTATATTGTTGCTAGGAAGTTCATAGATATTGCTCTGTTTTCATAGTGCATTAGGTCTTGCCTTGTGACTTATTGAATTTGTGGTGGTGGACTTTTATCTCATACTTGGCGTTGACTAGTTGCATGCATGTTGTGTCTCGTTTGATTGTAGGATCGGTAAAGTTAGATTTTGATTCCCTAATAAATCTATCCTTTAGTGGGGACTTGTAAGGTGGATGCAAAGGGGTAAGTCTGTTTCTTGTCTTGAGGTATAATTAATCTCTAAGGGTTGCATTTTTCATCTTGTAAGAGTTAGGAGTGTTGAACCTAAGTTATTTCTATTGAGGTGATTCTGATGGTCAATAGGTTAGTGAAATCCTTCCCGATGCTTTAAATTTGGGGTAGTGGCTTTTGGTTTAACTTTTGCCTGGTTGTGTCTATAGGTTTCATGAATGGGGTCTTTAGTCCCTACCTTATTAAGTTTGTGGTTGTCTCGAATGATAAAGTATTAATTTATTTAGAATTTTGAACCATTTGGGGGTAGTGTTGCAAATCTTGGGGTAAGAGGAGTTGTATGCTAGGTATGTGAAGTGTGAAATGTGGTTGACGGAGGTTACCTCTCTAGGTCATGTGGTGTAAGAAGATGGTATTAAGATTGATCCTAAGGAGACAGATGTGATTAAAAAATGGCCTAGACCATTGATCCCTTGGATATTAGGAGTTTCTTGAACTTAGCGGATTACTGCCGGAGGTTCGTGAACGAGTTCTATTCTATTGCTTCTCCTATGACTAAGTTGACCCAAAGGAAGGATAAGTTGTCTCCGCTCCTAACTTGTCCTTACTGGATGGGTTGGAAAGGTTTGTTGTGTATTGTGACATCTCTCGGATTGGTTTGGATTGTGTGTTAATGCAATATGGTTAGGTGAAAATAGGCTTTTAGATAATTTGGGATGCATGAGAGGGGTTATCCAACCTATGACTTTGAGTTGGCCGCCATCGTACTTGCTTTGAATTTAATGCCATTGGTTATATGGGGTGCATGTTGATGTATTTACCGTTCACTAGAGTCTCCAATTTGTGCTCATCAAAAATATCTTATCTTGAGACAAAGGAGTTGGTTAGAACTTCTTAAGGAATATGATGTGAGTGTGTATTATCATCCTGATAAAGCTTATGTTATGGCGGATACTTCGAGTAGGGTGTCTATGGGTAGCATAACACATGTTGATGGTGGTGATGAAGGGATGTCTAAGGAGGTGCATTGGTTGGCTAGATTGGGGGTTAGGTTCGAAGAGGTTGATAATGGTGGTGTTGCTGTTGTTGATGGTTCTAAGTCTTCCTTAGTTGAGGAGGTGATAGCAAAGCAAGATCTTGATCCCTCCTTGTTAGAATTGAAGGCCTTGGTGAAGGAGGGCAACATAGAGGTTTTCTCCTAAGGGGGAGATGGTAACCTTAGGTACCAAGGCAGGTTATGTGTACCTTGTGTTGACAACTTGGTGGAGAGGCATGAAGAGAGACATTGGCAATTTTTTTTCCGTTTGTCATAGTTATCAATAAGTTAAAGCCGAACATCAAAGGTCGAGTGGCCTAACCCAAGACATAGAGATTCCTACTTGGATGTGGGAGGTTATTAATATGGATTTTGTAGTTAGGTTTCCCAAGACAAGAATGGGCTTTGATTCCACTTGGGTTGTGGTTGATAGGATGTCAAAATTGGCTCATTTTCTACCGATTAAGACCAAATATGGGGCTAAAGATTATTCTAGGTGGTATATTCATGAGTTGGTGAGATTGCATGGAGTGCCCTTGTCTAGTATAACAGATCATGGTGCTTAATTTACTTCATTTCTTGGAGGTCCTTCAAAAGGGGACTTGGTACAAAAGTTAAACTTAGTACGACCCTCTACCCTCTATCGGATAGCCAAGCCAAAAGAACTATCCAAACACTTGAGGATATGCTTATCGCTTGTATTTTAGAGTTCATGGGTAGTTGGGATGATTATCTTCCATTGATTGAGTTTGGCTATAACAATAGCTATCATTCTAGCATTGGTATGGCTTCTTTTAAGGCTTTTTATAGTAGACGTTGTAGATCACCGGTTGGGTGGTTTGAAGTGGGAGAGATGGCTTTGTTGGGTGTGAATCTAGGTATGGATACTATGGATAAGGTAAGGTTGATTAGGGAAAGGTCTGAGAGACCCCAAAGGTGTTAGAAGTCCTATGTTGAAGTGAGAAGAAGAGAGCTTAAATTCAAAGTTAATGTTTGGGGCTAATTGAAGGTTTCGCTAATAAAAGGTGTGGTTTGTCCCGGTAAAGAGGTAATTGAATTCATGGTTTGTAAGTCTTTATAGGGTGTTAAGGATGGTTAGTAAGGCTGCATGTGAATAGGAAGCGCCTTTGGATATGGATATGGTTCATCCAGTTCTTCATGTTTCTAGGATTGAGGAGGTGTATTAGTGATTTATGTGTTATAGGACTCTTGAGGTTGTGGACGTTGTGGAGGATGAGTGGACTTATGAGGAGGTCTGGTGGAGAAGTTGGGTGAATCTGAGAAAAGGTTGATTTATGAGGGTGTAGTGTTCTTCAAGGCCCATTGGAAGGATCGTCAAGTCGAGAGTGTCTTTCGGGAAGATGAGCAAGCATAAAAGGCAATATCCGTATCTCTTTCGTTCTATTCAGGATTATGATAACATATCAAGTCCTTTAATGATTCTAAGTCTCATGTTCTAGGCCCTATCGCATTGCATGCATTCATGTCTATGTTGACAAGTTCATGATGATTTTAACACTTGTATTAATACTTCGAAAATGGTGTTTAAGTCCATCATTTCATTCTTGTTGAGGCTAATTTCTTCATGATTACTCTTCTTATATATGTCTCTTTCACATTCGGGGATAAATGTTCCAAAGGAGGAGATATTGTAATGACCACAACAAAAAAGTGCTCAAAATTATGCCTTGGAAGTGCCTGGAATTGTAATTTCCATATATCTGAAAATCTGTACGTAATTTCAAAAGTCTAACTTCATATTGTTGTTCTAGGGTCAAATTGAGTGGGTAATGGGTCTAACCCCAATTTTAGATCAACTGATTAGCAATTTCAATTTTCATAATTTTCCTTATCAAGAATTGATCCGCAACAGTGCTATGATGTGCAACTATCGCGGACGAGTGTTAATTTTGCCTTTGGGATAGGTATGTGTTGCAGACCAGATGTAGACCAGACACAGACCTATGTATTTTGTTGCTAGTGATTTTTTATCTCGGTCCAAGGCTTCTGGGTCTTGGGCCTAAGTGTTTCCAAACGTGAAAATACCTATTCTTAGCCATATTTCATTTTCATATCATTCTAAACATTTGCCAACACTCATTCAAATACTTAGCCAAATATTTTACTCCTAAATTAAAGTCTCAAAACTCATCCATATCTCAAGGTTCTAATTTAAGCTTCAAGTCTCCATCTTCAATCTTCATTAAGCTATTTTCTAAAGCTAAGGTATGTGGGTTTCTTTCAGCCATGATGCCCAAGATTCCTTTTACTTAAAATTTCATGATTTAAAGTTTATTTACTCATGGGTCTTACTTTTATGAATTTTACTGCACACTATATTGGGGTTTATGAAATTGTGACTGTTTTAGCATGTTTTGAGCTATGAAACCAAGATCTATTGTAAGATTTGATAAAGGGTTTTGATGTATATTGCTTGAGGGTGTTACCAAGTATATATTGAAGGTTTTACATTGAATTTTCTAGCATGATTTCACTCTTGAATTGCATGATTACATTAGCACTACACTTCCTCTAAGTGTTTGATAAAATGTCCAGTTATGGTTTCTTGGGTAATTGAAGGTCCAATGCATGTCATATGAGTTGAATGGTTAAATGATGATATAACGATGATGAAAAGGAATGCATGTATATGATGATGATGAGGAAAGAAATATATGTGTATGGTGATGAAAAGATTGTATATATGTATATGATATTATCTATATGGTGTTGGGGATGACCAAGCCTCACTCGGGAGGTTGTAGGGCCGGGTAACCTTATTGAGGGGTTTGTACCTCAATCGCCTCACTCGAGAGGTGGGAGGTTGTGCAACCTTATGGGGGGTTTGTACCCATCAACCTTGTTGGGGGATTTGTACTCTATCAACCTGGGGTTTTTGTACTCTATCAACCTTGTTGGGGGGTTTGTACTCCATCAACCTCATGAAGGGGTTTGTACCTCATGTGCCTCTCCAAGGAGGTGGTAGGCCTTGGATTGCACTATAATGGTCACTCCTTACACTCGTATTATGTTCTATATAAGCATGACTTTACTTCAAGCATTATTCATACATGTCATATTGTTAGTATGCCATTCATTGCTTATGATTATGCATTTTTCCTGTGATGCCTATCTCTTGTTGCATCGCATCCTACATACTTAGTACATTCAAATATACTAATGCACTTAGTACATTCAAATGTACTAATGCATACTCTATGCCTACATGATGTCACCATGTAGGAACTGGAGCCCCACTTGATTATCCTCCTCCACGTGGCTAGTATGATATCTCTCAAGCTTGTTGGTGAATACTCTATTCCGAGGATGATAATTATGAGCTTATACTATGTTCTAAGACTATCTTTGTTTTATATATGTATTGACTATGAGGGTGAGCTCCGTTGCTTATTTTGGCCCCTACTCTTATCTATGTAATAGAAGTGTTATTGAACATTTTATGTATCTATGCTATGAGCCTTGACTCTCTTGTTTCTTAATGTTTATGATATGCTAGTTTACCCTTAGTCCCAATTCTCTTTGTTTATGCTTATCTTTTATTGTTATTTTAATTGCTTCCACGATCAAGGACGTGTAATTATATGCTTTGAGGCTTGTTTGGGGTTCCTTTGGGCTCTCCATTCGCTAGTCATGTTTAGGCCCTAGGCTTTGGTCGTGACACCCTGAGGATCAGAAGATAGGGACTTTTTGAAATTCCATCAGATGAAACCCCCTATGGTTCATAGAATGTTTTATGGGCCATAGCACGGTGTCATAGAAGACAAGTCCGAAATTAGAGTAACAATTCACGAAAACATGACTACGAGCCGTAAACTATTCTATGGCCTGTAGAGTACCTCGTAGAACCTGCTGACCCAGTAGTCCTAATTTATTTTAGATTTATATTTTAAATATTATAAATAGGTTTTTTTTAGGTTATTTTTAGAGAGAGTCAGTAAAGGGACAATGAGAAAAACATTAGAGAGTTTGAAAAATACTTGTGAACTTTAATTTCATCTTCTAAATTCAATCTTGTGATTCTCATTCGAGATTTGGATTTTCTTGTGCTTAATTCTATTGTGTTAGTGTTGTATTAGTTTATTTAAATTCATAATTCTTGCATTTATAGTAATCATGAGTAGCTAAATCTGCAACTAGGATTGTGAGAACCATGACGAACTAACAAGTTAAAATCGAATAATTCATAATTCTTGAAAAATGTGCATGCATGTATTAATTAATTCTCTTTGTTTTCAATGTTTTCTAATGGTGATCAACATTAGAACCTGCCTAGTTTTACTGACTAGACTAAGGTAGTAATAAATAGGAAAAAGATTAATTGATAATATTCAATCGATGTTTCTCATCTAATCAACTGAACTAGGCCAAGAGGAAATTGTACTAGGATAACAGGTAAGGGTTAGTGATGTCACACTGTGAGAATGAACCAAATCACGTAGTGAAATTCCCCTCTCGCCTGGGCCAAAGGGTTTGGTGAACCTAATTTACCGTTCTGCATGCTACACACTAGAAGATAATTCAATTATCTGGTAATACTGAGTTAGGAAATCATGGGAAAGACAATACCCTATTTCCTTATCATATTAATTTAACACTTGTTTTAGTTAGAATTACTCTTACTAGTTATTATAACCCCCCCTTTTAGGGAGATTAGTTGGTTAATCAACCCAAATTGTAATTGAATTCTTCTACGGCTACCATATTCCCTGTGGTTTTGACCCTAACCTTGGTTAGTTATATATCTTGACAATGACTGCTTTAGCCTCAAAAAGGAGGTGTAGCTTAGGCGACATCAATATTTTGGTTCCGTTGTCGACGAATACGACTAGACTTGTCTAATTCAAAGTAGTTTGGGAATTAATCCTTATTTCACTCATTTTATGTTTTTTGTTATTTTTATAGTCTTTTAGGGTATAGGTGTAGTGTCTGCCCAACACAGACTTTGTGATCCTAGATTGTGAAGTCGACTTCAATGTCCCAATCATCTAGGGAAGTCTATTCCTAGCAACTAGGCGAGCACTAGTGGATATGGAAGCTGATCAACTTAAGTTTAGATTGAATAATGAAGAAGTTCTCTTCAATGTCTATCAGTCCATGAAGAGGCCAGATGATCTGAAGAATGAGGTTTGGGCACTTGGTGATGTTTAGGTAACCAAGTTTTCCAAGTCATGCTGCTATAATAACTCAAGTGATGGTTGGGAGGCAACCTAAGGTAGAGACTGGTGCTTAGGTGCCTAGGTATGTTCTGACCCCTGGTACTTTATTTTTGTCTTGTTTGCGTGTATTGAGCACAATGCAACTCTTTCTTGATGAGGTGTGGGTAGTTATGAGCCTCAGTGAAGTTTGAGTAGCCTTGGCCTATAACTACCCTAAATTTTGAATATTAGCTTTTTTCTCGCCTATGTTCTTTTTCTCCATGGATATTTACTGTCTGTTGAACCGTCATGTTTAGTATGTTTAGGTGGTATTGGTAACATATAGTATTGATATCTGTGACACATATGTGTTTTTGTGTTTTTTTGTGAAAAATGATAGCCACCAAATTTTTGATTTGTTAGTCTAGATAGCAACCATACATGTTCGTTGTGTTGACAATGCTTGTTCTGATAAGTGAGGATAAAATTGAGATAAAAAGCATGATCTGAGAGCCTATGTCAATAGTGTAATCAATGCCATGTGAGTGTGAGCTTAACATTGCTAAATTCATGTGTTGTGTTTCAATTTAGAACTTGCCCTATTACTTTAATTTAGATTGTAGGTTAGTTGGTTAGGAAATGATCTTAGGTCATTGTTCATATTAGTTCAATTAGCCTAAATAACCAACCAAATGTGTGAAAAATCCCTTGATCCAAATGTTTGAGCCTTATATGTACATTTTCTTTGTAAAAACCAAAGTAACCTAGCCTTATTAGATGTAAAATCCTGAAATTGGCCTTGGTCCTTCCTTGAATATTATGCATCTTGAATTAGGCAAAAAGCCTAAGTTGAGGGTATCTACCAAATAGTGACCCTATTTCTGAGGTTGGATAATGTGCACCTCAACTCAGGCCAAAAGCCTAAGTTGAAGGTGGCTGGTGTAAGGGTGAAACACAAAATGAGAAGGGGGTGGGGTGGGGTGAAAGTTAGTGATACATGGGAAAGGAGAAAGAAAAAGTGTATTAGGTGAAAGAAAAATGAATGATGCCTTAGCTATGACTTGAAAAGATAAACAAAGTGTAAATACAAGGCAAAAAGTTGACAAGTGAAAACAAAGCCCTAGAAAAGCTTGAAATAAGGGAAAGGGAGAATAGAATGAAAAGTAACTGGGTTGGTAGGGCAAAAGTGTGGAAAAATGCAGTGTCAAGGAGGTTCTTTAGTCACTATGTTCCCAAAACTTCATACCAAATCCCCCTGAGCCTAAGTTACAAGCATGTAAAGTCCTAAAGTGATCCTAGTCTAACTATCCAAAGGTCTTAGTCACGAGTATAGGGGAAAGCATATGGTATTGATCATGGCATATGAATGTCTCTTATGAGAGTGAGTGGTTTTTCATAATCTTAATGTTATACATAAAAAAATCATCTTGAGTGGGATATGGAACTTCTTTCTGTGAGGGCACTTGCATTGCATTGTTAACGTTAGACTTATTCAATGAGTGTGGATTGTTGATAGTTACCTTGCTTGTCATAGTTGCATTATCATATGCATTGATCTGTGTTAGTTTGCTAGATAGCTATCTGATTATGTTTTGAAGAGTGGTATGGGTATCTATGCTTAAGTTTGATGTGATGTATGTCATTAGATTGAGGTCTGTGTGTTACTATGCTACTTGTATAGATTGAGTTTATCGCTTGAGGACAAGCAACAATTTTAAGTTGAGGGTGTTAATGTGCTGTCAAAATACAAGACTTTTGATACTTAAAATTTAGAATTTTGTGTGTTCTCAATGCGATGTTAGTAGGTTTGATGTGTTTTTATGTTTGTTTTGCAAGATTCAAGGTTGGCACTATTTTTGGGAAAAGTATGCAGAAATTGCTAAAAATGATGATCCACGAAACCCTTTATGGTCCTTAGAGTACTCTACAAGCCATAAAGGAGGTTTTGTGTGCAAATCCAATGAAGCATGTATTGTTGAAGTTGAGTCTAGGAACATGTAGATAAGCCATAAAAGAATTTACAAGTTGTAGACATGTTATTGTACCCTGAGGATCAGAAGATGGGGACTTTCTAAAATTTCATCACACGAAACCCCCTACAAGATGTAGAATGTTTTACAGACTGTAGAGGGATGCCATAGAAGATAAGTCTAGAATTAAAGCAACAATTCACAAAAGCCCGACAATGAGCCATAAAATGTTATATGGACCGTAAAGTGCCTCATAGAGCCTACCAATCCAATTGTCCTCATTCATTTTGAATTTATATTTAAACACTATAAATAGTTTTTTTAAGATTATTTTTCAAAGAGAGTCAGTAAAGGATGATGAGAAAAAATTTAGAGAGTTTGAGAAATACTTGTAAACTTTAATTTCATGTTCTAAATTCAATCTCTCGATCCTCATTCAAGAGTTGGATTTTCTTGTGCTTAATTCTATTGTGTAAGTGTTCTATTATGTTATTCAAATCCATAAGTCTTGCATATATACTAATCATGATTAGCTAAATCCACAACTAGGGTTGTGGGAACCATGAAGAACTAACACGGTAAAATCAGATAATTTGTAATTCTTTAAAAGTGTGCATGCATGTATTAATTAATTCTCTTCGTTTTGAATATTTTCTAATGGTGGCCAATATTAAAACCTGCCTAGCATTACTAACTGGACCAAGATAGTAATGAATAGAAAATGAGATTAATTAATAGGATTCGATCAACGTTTCTCATCTAAGCAACTGAATTGGGTAAAGGAGAGGTTGTATTGGGACAACAGGTAATAGATAGTAATGTCACACTACTGGGATAGACCAAATCACGTAGCTAGATTTGCCTCTCGCTTGGATCAAAAGGTTTGGTGAACTTAACTTACCGTTCAGCATGTTACACACTAGAAGAGAGTTTGATTATTTGATAGTACTGAGTTAGGAAATTATAGGGAACATAATACCCTAGTTCCTTTTCATATTGGTTTAATACTTGTTTTAGTTAGAATTACTCTTACTAGTTATTATAAATCCCTCCCTTTGGGGAGATAAGTTGGTTAATCAACCCAAATTGCAATTGAATTCTTGTAAGTCGACCATATTCCTAGTGGGTTCGATCCTAACCTTAGTTAGATTATATATCTTGACAACAATCATTTTTGCCTAAAAAGGAGGTGTAGCTTGGGCGACATCAGAAACTAACAAGTCGAGGGTGCTACATGGGAAGCAGAAGCAGATATGACAAAGCATTATCTATATCTATTCCACTCTACTCAAGCCTAAAGTACTAAGGAATTCTTCCTGAAACCTCAAATTCTATACATTTGTAGTTTTCATAATATATGCAATTATTTTGACATTCATGGACTATTTTGAGACATTTTTTTAAGTATAAAATCTAAAATTTTTGAGAAGTGATATTTAACTTGCATTTTTGCATGCATATTGGGTTATTAGCTGCTAGTTTACACTTTAGAGTCTATCTTTAAGTATATTCGGGGATGAATGTTCCCAAGAGGCACATTTTCTAATGAACCCCAGGTCAGGAGTCTTGATTGTAGGGAAGTTGGCCTGAAAATGTCCTGCAGTCTGATTTCATGGGATGATTTATAGCCCGTAAGTGGACTTATGTCCCGTAGGTTCTATTCTTAAACATAGAAATTCAGGAAGGGGAAAATTTTCTAAAATGGGGTAATCCTCGGACAAAGTGACGGCCTGTAGAAAGTCATATGATCTGTAGGTAGGGTCGTGAGTGAGACTATCAGGCATAATGGAAATTTAGAATTTGCTAAAATGTAACCTGCATGTTATTAGATGACCCATAAACCAGGATATGATCCGTAGGGTTCTTCATGGAATGAATCCAAGAAAAAGGTAAAAAATGGCTAAGTGTAGAAGGACTCTATGATTCCAACCATGACCCATAACAGGGCTTTGTAGCTTTGGGTCTAGAGAATTCAGTTTTCAGAGAATTCAGATGTGCTATTAGATTAGAGGGACTTATGGTCATGGATCGACTTACAACCCATAATTGAGGTTTTGTAGGTTAAATCTGGCAGTTTTAAAGAGGGAAAGTTTAGTCATTTCTGTCCTTTCTATTCCTAAACTATGCCAATTTGGGGATGATAAAGGAACCCTATATCAGGCTTTAAGCCCTAATTCCCTTATTCAATCCCTCATTCTTCACTCTCTAAATTTCTAAGGTAAGAAAGGCTCTCAAAAACAAGGGCAAGGCAAAAACTAGGGTTTTGAAATTCTTCCCCAAAGGCTTCAAGTTTGTTTCTATCTAGTTTTCCTAAGGTATGTGAGTTGATTTATGGATATCCTTCTGCCCATAAAGTTCGTTGTTAAGTATTTTACCTTTTTTTTTAAGTTTGTTAAGTTAATGTGCATACTTATGATGTTTCATGATATTTATGTTATTAAATACCCTAAAGATATAAGAATGATGACAATTGCCCTAAAGATGTTAAGATAAGTCGTGCAAGATGAAGGGAGAATCCTCACTTGGTGGTTCCTAAGTTTTGAGCTGCTTTTGATTACTACTTACAATAGCAACATACCCAGTGGAATCCCACAAGTGGGTTTTGAGAGAGTAAAATGTACGCAGACCTTATCCCTACCTTATAGAGATAGAGAAGGTGTTTTTGAAAAAACTTGTCTAAAAAAATCGATCCTCATAAGCAGAATGTACTAGATATAGAAAAAAGAGGGAAAAGAAAGCATAAAGGAAAAAAAAGTAAATGATAGTATGTAAATATGATAGAAGTAAAGAAATGTAAGATGAATAATAATGACACAAGATATAAGGAATTGATTGCAACTTCTGATTCTAAAATATGTTTTAAAGATTCCATGGGATGACTTAGCACCGAGGGGACTTGAGATTAGGACTCATTCTGTTAGTTGAGGCATGAGGTCTTAAAGCTAAATCTTAATTTTAGTAACTATGTGCTGTTATAGGAGTCATTATAGGCTAAAATAGTGGATTTATGTAAGCCCAAATGTCATGAAAGATTCAATTGCAAAGTTACTATGTTTTGGATATGTACCTTGGCAAGTAGGTTCTTCTTTTTCGAATAGAAGGAGTGCATTGGTCTTTCCTAGTGGAATGTTACGCCCCAAAGTCCCGTAGGGCGGACTGGCACCCATTGCCGATAAGGCTCGGGAGAACCAACCTGTAACTATATGTGTTCTGTACAAGATATAAGGAGTTTCCATGTTTGACATGCCTTTAAGTAGATAAACAGTGATAGTAAGCTAAAAGGAAATGCATACGATTAGGCCATTGGGGCCACGCTGTCTAAAGTGCGAGACATGAGTTCACTATACTTTACATAGTCTATAAAGCCTCTAAATAAAGAAAAATATCTAACAAGGATCGGGACAGGCCCCGCCTCAACAAACTGTGCAATAAAAACATGTAATCTCTAGACATGCACAAAACCCCGAAGCAACTTGGAGCTTGATGACAGCAGATGAATGTCCTATACTCCTACTGGGGAGATCTACTAGCTCCTGTACCTGCAACATAAAATGCAGGTCCCCCATAAGGGACGTTAGTACGGGATAATGTACTGAGTATGTAAGGTAGGATATACTATATATAAAGTAACAACTCAAATGAAATCATGCATCTGTGGAAGATCAGG